>JADRCD010202987.1:0-22301 GCA_019843815.1 Montemys delectorum | reverse complement strand
GCAGGCAGGCAGGCAGGCAGGCAGGCAGGCAGGCAGGCAGGCAGGCAAGCAAGCAGGCAGGCAGGCAGGCAGGCAGGCAGGCAGGCAGGCAAGCAAGCAAGCAAGCAAGCACAACAAACCCAAGCCCTAAAACGAAAACAAAATAAGGAGGAACAGTGGAACAGTGGAAAATGGAAACCCAAGTTCCCAAGACACCTCAATGCGGACTTAAAACTGATTTTCAAGTCTGGTAGCTGAGTTGACAGAACTCTGAGGCAAATTTGTTAGTGTAGGGGGGCACAGCTTTTGGAACAAGCAGGTCTTTGGATTACAGAGGCACAGAAGAAGCACAATGATAACTATGTATATATGTGAGTTGCATATAGATGTGTTCACCTGGTGCTGATGGAGGGCAGAACAGAGCATCCGATCCTCTGGGTCTGGAGTTACAGGCGGTTATGAGCTGCCAAGTGAGTGCTAGGACTCGGCTTGATCTGCTGTATAAAGCAGCAAATACTCTTAACCGCCAAGGCTTCTCTCCAGCATCTGGCTGGTTTCTTTTATTATTTCTTTATTTTAATAATTTGATTAGTTCTTCAAGAATTTCACACAATGCGTTGTGGTTTGTTGATATTCATCCCCCAATCCATTTCCCAACTCTTTCCAGATCCACCTCCTCTTTCCTTACCCACCAAATTTGACTCAGTTTCATATATGAAGACTGTATTGGTATCATTTATACTCTCCCTCTCCCCCTCCAGTACCCCTATACTCCCAAACACCTCTTGATCTCATGATCTTTTCTGTAATTATTGTTACACACATAGACATAGACACACATACACACACACACACACACACACACACACACGGTGGGGGGAGAGAGATGGATTCATTTAGTACTATTTGTATGTACTTGTGTTTATTGCTAATCACTGGGATTGGATAATCCATCAGACAGAAAATCCAGAGAAAACATTGTCCCACTCCCAGCAGCCTTTGCCTGCAGCTCTTCACTTAGGGGTGGGGCTTGTGAAAATTTCCCCATCAGTCTTGAGATGCCAAGTGGTGCAGTCATTATGCAAGTTTTATTTAGACAACCATTTGATTGGGGTCTCATGGGGTATTATTTTGTCACCTCTAGAAGGCACTAACTCAAGTTGACATTCTAGTCCTCTGGCTCTTTCAATCTTTCTGTTTCCTCTTTTACAGTGTTCCTTAGATGTGGGAGTTGTGTTTTAGATATAGTAGTTGGGGTAGGCACCCCATGATTATTCTTCCTTCGTATTTTGACCAGTTTGTGGCTCTCTGAAATAGTCTCCATCTGCTCCAAAAAGAATCTTCTTTGATAAGGTATGAGATTTGAATATCTCTGTAGCTATAAGGGAAGTATTTAGAAGACAGAAACTATATTGACTTGGAGAAATACCAGTAGTAGGCTCTCCTCTAAAATCTATGACCTTTCCAGACATGGGCTGCTGGCTAGGTTTACAGTACCAAACATAATCTATCTTCCAGTGAGACAGCTGTTGGTTACCTTCAAGATATAAGAGCCACTACTGTACTATGGGGGATATCTTCCCAGGCTGGTCATTATTGTGGTTCACAAGTTTTACAACTGGGTAAGGTTTCCTCAGAGATTTTGGTCACAGGGATGTAAAAGGAGCTAACATATTTTGGGAGGGAAAGTTATATCAGATATGTTGAGTCAAAAGGATAGTAAAGCATGCTCCTCTTCATACGGATCTCTGTCTGCAGTGTCGGTACAGGTTTGTACCCTTTATCATAATAATTATGATATAATTTATTTTGTGGCATCCTCATACAATTCAAAAAAATGTCTTGCCAACTCTATTACCGCATAACCAACATAATTAAAACAACCCACAAGAAGAGAGGCATTTCTGCGTCGGTACGGCTAAGTACTGCAGCCTTTGCTTTTGCTTTTATTCCCAGCAGTTCTAGGAATATTGCACAGACTAGCTTCTGCTCCATGTTTTCAGTCTGGCTCTCCCTTGCCTCCAGGTACTGCAGGACACTCTCTTTCTGCTGAGCCTTCTCAGGCCTTTCAATTTCTGCAAGCATCTAGGAGTCAAATGGGAAGATGTTGAGTGTCTTCCACAGCACTACCATTAACACCCACCACTGAGCCCACACGAAAGCTGCTGCAGAGCCTCTCCAGGGGTAAGGGCACAGAGGGAAGTGACACAGAGAGAACTCACATGGGAAAAGATGGCTGTATGGAGCAGTCACAATTAAACATTGGGGGCGCTATGATCTCGAAGGATGCTGAATAAGGACATGATTGAAGCTCCTATAGGGTCTTGGAAAAGTCTGGGGAATGGAGGAAGTCCCAGCATCCTTAGATTCATGGAGAATACACTTTGTCTTTGCCCATAGAGGAGCAAGGGAGCACAGATAGAGGGACAATGATAGAAGGATGACAATGGGTCACTCTTGTTAATGGGAACCATGTGTTTTATGACCCTGTGACCTGCTATGTTTAACCTTATCAGTGTTTGAGTCCCACACACACTATACACTTCTCAAGCTTGTGGAGGAAATTCTTTATCTAAGAGAAATACATAAACCAGCTCATTATCCTCTTTAAATTGTAGACCTTAATCCTTAAACTAAGTTAATAATTTCATCCCAAGACCAATGTAACCTTGAAAGACACAAAGCCACATTTGTAGTCTTTCTTAAGGTATAGCTCAAGGCAAGTCTCTCACTCCAGCTCCGTAACGTGCCTTCCTTCATAAACACCAATTTTGATTGATACCCATTCATCCTAAAATTCTTTTCTGCAATAAGTCAGGTTTCTGGCTATACCCGGTAGAGTATCTGTGTATGGGAAGAGAAGGCATAGATATAAGTTGTTGAGGGAGGGAGAGAGAAATAGAGGGAGGGAGAGATAAATGGTAGGGTAGGGAGAGAGGACGGGAAGGGAGGGGGAGAGGGAGAGAGACAGACACACACACACACATGCAGAGAGAGAGAGAGAGAGAGAGAGAGAGAGAGAGAGAGAGAGAGAGATTTGGAGGAAAATCATTAGCTGCTTGAGATTTGAAGGTTCTTACATCTCATCTAAGTGAAAATGTCCATCCCAGGACACCAGCTGCTCCCACAGTAAGAAATCTGCCGGATAGGAGTGTGAACTCTCCAAAGGAAAGAGTGTGGTGTGCAAGATCTGGGACCAGAACACAAACACTGTCATAACCACACTGAAGGCACAGAAGAGGAGGGGTATGCTGGAGGGATGAGGAAGAGGCACTTGGAGAGAGTGCTGGGAAAAGATTTCTCTTCAGTTCTCTGTTTCTCTCTTCTTCCTTCCTTCCTTTTCCCCCTCTCCCTTCTTCCTCTTCCTCACTCCCTCCTTCCCCTTCCTTCCTCTTCCTCCCTTTATTTCTTCCTTCCTTCCCCCCTCTCTTTCTTCTTCCTGAATATGAGCATGCTTTTACAGCAGGATATGATCAAACGGTTTTCAAGGAATGCTTCCCAGTTGATGTGGCCCAAATGGTCCAAACATGCTTGAAGTTTTATAGTTGAAGACAATTTTCCATGTTGGCATTATGTGATTGTTGTACAGATAATTTAGAAGGAAAAACTACTTCTATTTCCTTTGATTTTCCCCCTCCAAGTGACCTAAAGAAATGTGAAAGCACAGGGCTGAGTCCTGGATACATGCAAGCATTCTATGCAACAAAAATAGAACACATTTAAATATAAACTCCAGATTTTACTGGCGTTTTCTGATAACTGTGTCTCTATGACCTATAACCGAGAACTAGCTTTAGAATACACATGTGTAATTTACAATATCAGCTTTTACTTTAGTTACTGTTGAACTACCTATATAAAGACATACAATCACTATCTTGATTAAGTAACCAGACTACAATTGCATAACTCACCACAAGAAAAGTTTCTTATCACTGTTTGCATTTACCATTAGTTGCTGCCAAGGGATCCAGGCTGACTGACTTCTACCTTCTTGAATCTTTGTCATCCAAAGACTTGCCATGGCTTCCCTTTCCAGGAAAAAGAGTGGGGTTGATTCTGTTACATCCTGGCTCTGAAGTCCTAAAATGCTTTTCTTCAGAAGAGACACATTGACACTATTTGTAAGAGGAATGAGTTAGCACGTTCTGACTAGCGGTCTGCAATGGCCCACACATGCATAGAAAGCAGCAAATGTTTCTTTATTTACTAACCTGGAACCTGCCTGACACCGGTTGACGACAGAGCACGTGACCAGCGCAGCCAATCAACTGGTGCCAGCTACGCAGGATGAGCAGTTATGGACAAACAGGACATGCGCTGAGGGTATAAAGGCACCCCCTATATCCACAATAAATGAGTCTGCTTCCGCTTCTCACCTGGCTCCCCGAGTCTGTGTCATTGACTCCACACCTTCTTACCTCCTACTCCAAAGACCGTGGGGCAGGGGTGTGGGGTGGGAGGGGGATGAGGGCTGGGACAACTATTTTGATCCATGTCCTTCAATGAGGGCTAGCTATGCAGCCACATCTAACTGCATGGAATTTGCGTGTCTGTATATGGCAAACACCATATTTTATGAATCCAGATTCCTAAAAGCTAATTTAGAAGGCGAGAAAACAGCAGCAAATTGATAAGAAGATGCCTTACAATTCATATTAACAAGTATTACTAAAATAGTTTCCTTAAAATTGTCTGAACAAAGTGAAATGGAGATGCATCTATATGATTTTCCAATGTCTGGTTTTATCAGAAGCAATTTATTTTTTGAACTAGTTATTTGAGATGTTATGTATTTTCCAATATCAGTGTAATTAAGAATAACTAGACCATTTCTATTGTTTTTATATGAAAAGAAGAAAAACCATAGCCATAAAGAGCTACTTTGCATTTGCTATAAATCCCCATCTTGGAATAATTAAAATATGCCATAATATACTTCTAGCCTTTCTTTCTGTACTAACTGTACACAAAGAGAAAACATGGTCACTCATAAAGGACTGAATATCAACAAAATTTATCATTTTTATAATTAAATTTTATAATAAAATTATTAGACTATAAATTGTTAAATTTCCTACTTTTGTTATAGGATACAATTTTTATTTCTTTTGAATTAAAAGCGTTCAGTAAAAACATCAGTAATTTGGAATTACTGATTTAGAGAAAATAAAGCTCATATATAAGATTTTTTTCCTTGGGATAGGGATGGTTTTGTTCTCTCTCTCTCTCTCTCTCTCTCTCTCTCTCTCTCTCTTCAGGTCACATTTCACAGGATGGATAGAAAGTAATATTTTTTCTCTAACTTGAAAAAAATTTTCTTATTCATGGAAGAAATTTTAATATTGTTATAATTTTCCTATTTTTCCTATTATTTTGCCTTAGTATAGTTTTAAAGTGTTACCAGTTTTTGTAGCACATCAGTTACTCCCTTAGGAAGAGATTATGTTTAAAAATAAGATGAATAATTAAATCAGCATCTAGTTTCTTGGGACTGAAAAAATGCTGGAATTGGTAAAAATCATCACTTACATTTTTAAAGAAACATATGTTGTATCATTTCCTCCCTGGTCATGGTCCAAGCAGACCTTTAAAAAGATATTTTTGAGAAATATTGTTTAAAGTAGGGTTTGACGTTTAGTTATATATTTTATTTTGGAAGTTCAGGAGAAACTTAACCTATAATCTCTTTCTCTCTCCATTTATAATCTCTGAGCATCATTTTAAAACTAAAAATGTAATTGTTCTATGGGATGTCTATACACTGTAGAGCAGCACTGAGTTTACAGGATTATTAAACTATGAGAAAAATCTAAGTCGCTATAGAAAAATAAATGTCCCAAGAATCCATCTGTCTGCCAGTGACAACCAACTAATATTTGCTCAGCAGTGGGAGGCGGTGGGAACAAGGGTAGGAGTGGAACTCCAGAAAACAGCACGATACAGGTTCACACCTGTCTAGTTTGTTACCCTCAATACAGGCTGACTTTGTGTTTCAGGCATGATGCTTTTGTGGCTTGAAAGTGGATGATGGTCTTAAAACCTCATCCATGCTCTCCCACGGGAATGGAGAAAAAAGGGATGACAAAAACTACCATTTAAAAAAATGCTTTGCTCTCTAACTTGGGAATGCCTTTTCCCACAGGCTTCCACTTACTGGACAAAGCTGAGTTAAACAGACAACAGCAAAGGTAGCTGTGGGGATTGAAAGTAGAACATACGATGAACAGGTAGTTAGCAGAATAAATTTTCTTATATAGTTAAAAACATATATATATCATATATATGTATGTGTGTGTATATATAAGTAATATTTATAATGATTTTACATTGGTCACAGCACATGAAGAAATCAAAGTTGCACTTACCATGAAGCTTTCCCCATGCTGGCCTGTACTCATAGAATCAAAAACTGTTAGTAGACTGTATGGGGTGGGGAGAGGTTACCATTTTACCTAGCTATGAACTCTGTGAGCTACAATACTGACACCATTATGGTAGGTTAGCCCATGGATGCAATAGTGGCATGAATGTTATGGGTGTAACCAACAACTTTTTAAAATTATATTCAAAGCCCACCCTACACTTGGCTGGTGCTGTTAATCTGGCCAAGAACCCATGCTTGAAGCTTACAAACCCCAGGGATGAACCTACCACTATATTTTGCTAAATTGACATAGTATCAAATTGCCTTTTAAGTTTGTGTCTCTATACCCACAGATAAGTAGAGCTGTCAGACCTCATCAGATAAGTTTCTTTGTGCAGTGGACAGTGGTTAAGGCAGAAACTCACAACTGGCATAGTGTGAGGAATAAATACATGCCAGTGGAGTAATCAGCCACATATGGAATATCTCTAGCATCCTCCATGGCCAAGGTTCAGAGGTGGTGATGAAAGAGGAGGAAAAAAGACTATTGAGCCAGAGGCTGGTGTGTGTGTGTGTGTGTGTGTGTGTGTGTGTGTGTGTGTGTGTATAGAAGGTAACAGTATCTTCTAGACATGACAAGACTCTGTACTCATGAACTCACAGCAGTTTTTGTTGCCTGCATGGGAGCTCAAGCCAGTCAATATTCTACAGTAGACCAGGAAATGGTCATGAGCCATGATCCCTAACTGAGGACTGATGCATAGCTGATGATTTCTGGGGAAGGAAGAGTCAATTTTTTTTTATGAATATTGTCTTAGTCAGGGTTTCTATTCCTGCACAAACATCACGACCATGAAGCAAGTTGGGGAGGAAAGGATTTATTCAGCTTACACTTCCACATGGCTGTTGATCACCAGAGGAAGTCAGGACTGGAACTTAAGCAGGTCAGGAAGCAGGAGCTGATGCAGAGGCCATGGAGGGATGAGCCTTACTGGCTTGCTTCTCCTGGCTTGCTCAGCCTGCTCTCTTATAGAACCCAAGACTTCCAGCCCAGGGATGGCACCACCCCTTTGATCACTAATTGAGAAAATGCCCCACAGCTGGATCTCATGGAGGCACTTCCCCAACTGAAGCTCACTTCTCTGTGATAACTCCAGCCTGTGTCAAGTTGACACACAAAACTAGCCAGTACAAATATGGCCCCCAGTAGGTCATTTATGTTCCATTTGGCCCTATACTCAGGAGTACATGAGCAACACAAACTGGACTTTGTGTTTTGTTAAAAAAATGAAGTCTACATGAAGCTGCAGATGGGGCTAGGGAGGTGGAGGTAAATCTGGGAGGAGTTTTTGGAAGGGGTGGGGTGAATGTGACCAAACATATTGTCTGAAATTCTGCAAGAATTATTAAAATATTCCATTCAAATGTTAAAGAGATTTTTAGTTGATCTCCTGTTCTGATTTTATTTTTTTTCTGTATAAAAAGAATATGCTGGACTCTTCTCAGGCTCAATTTGACCATCTTCCATAGGTGACACATGATGATAGTTTTCATAACATAAGAATGACTCTTGGGTAATTTGGCAGGGGAAAGCGGGCAGATGCAAACAGACCTATGCAAGGAAACACCGCAATGTGAATCCAGTGTGCCATGGTTACCCAGCTGCCTTTCTCTGTTTAGTCCTGAAGACTACGCCTTGATTCCTTTGTGTCTTGCTTGTGTGAAATCCACAGCCAGGTGGCTCTCCTACAAGAGCCTCCATCTCTTGCTCCCAGGCCGTGTGCTGCATGGTTCTGAAGCTTCCGAAGGCAGATCTTGGAGTGGTATTGGAGCTTTTCAGGATGAAAGTTTGTGCTCTGGCAGCTCCAACAAACTTAGCAAGGTCACTGGTCCCCAGCACACTAATTAAAAAGACAACATTGGAAGGGGTGGATGGAGATTTGTTGAATGTGGCAACATTAGGAAGAGGAACAAACAATGCTCCCCAGTGACCATTGTGTCTTTGAGGTACTGACATAGAGTTTAAATAGAGGGCAAGGATATGTATAATATAGTGGTCTTGCCAATGTGTGCCCCTCCCCCATCATGGATCCATCATCATCTCAGGTCTTTTTTTGTTCAAGGTTACCTTGGCTTCAAAACCAAGGTTTTGGTTTCATTGGCTGTCAAAACCATATGAAATCTCTTCCTGACAGATACATCTCCCCCTCATTTATTTGAGGGCTTTTTCCTTTTCTTTCACCACAGTGTGACATTTCCAGGGAAATTTTAAATTTTGGGGGTTCATTGTATTAATCACCTGATAGTAGGAAGGGAGGGTACAAGTAAGTGTCTCCTAGACCATTTCCTCTCCTGCTGGATCAGTTTCAGGAATGGCTGGCCTCTTTCCCATGGACTTTCCACGGTCTAGAGCTCCCTTGTACGACATGTAAATGGGAGCCTTGTGGTGACAAAAACTTGCAAGGAAGAGGGAAGGAATGAATTTTGGTGATGATCCATCTGTCACTGCCACCCAGCTGACTTAAGTCTCTAACAGAGATCAGCTTCTTTTGTTAATAGCAAATGCTGCTTGTCTTTGACATTTAGAGGAGTGGAGCCACATCTCTCTAGTCCATGGTTTTGCTAAAGAAATATCACAATTATACAAGTTCCAGACTAATTCTGTTAAAAGCACAGCAGTCACAAAAACAGAAATGCAAACTCTCTATTGTACCTTCTCTGATGAGGCATGCAGGGCAGACTGAAGGATCCTGTGACTCAGGACTAGCCAGTCTGAAAGTTGAATGCTATGGTGGAAACAGAGGCTCATGGGCTGAGTGAGGTTCTAGATCCTTCTAGAAGCAAGCTGATTGCAGTGCTTGCTTTCTTACCTTGTGTCAATAATGTTAACATAAAGGTTGTGGAAACCCTTGCTGTCTCTGAATGCAGGTCTGTGTCCTGAACTACCTGCCATTTATTTCATCAACTAAAATTTGTACCAATTTTCCATCTCAATTGCAACAGGATTTATTGGTTGAACCTCTTGATTCATGTTCCATTTGTCAGAAATGCTCTCTCTTAAAGGACTCATTCTTACTTGCCTGGTCTCCTTTGCCTAGTCAACTTTTTGGTATATTGATATTGTCTTTTACATGTACACATTTTTTTAGAACATGTATAGTTGCATGTGTACTTATTAACTTATATTAACACTAGTGGGTTAGAAATCCTTCTATCACTTAAGTTTTTTCTTCCTTTGTAAATATGCTTCCATGATTTTCCCATGTTGCTGCATCTTATTTTGGCTACTCTGAGGTAGAGACGGGCATGGAGAGAGTTTATTGGTAATCTCTTCAGAATTGAACACTGGGAAGAACAGAGGGAATCAGGTCAAATAGAGAGAAACCAGCTGGACATTCCTAGGAGTTGGAAAAATGAGTCCCTGAATCTTGAAAGAAGAGACAGCAGGACATGTAGAACTGCCAGTCTGTCAGTCTAGCACCTTCTCACTCACCTCCACTGCACAGCCCACTCTATGTACTTATTACCTATCTGCCTAGACTCTGCCATGAAATGTTATGTCACTCATTTATGAACACTTGAAAGTTTCTCTAGGGATTGTCAAGAAGGAATTCCTGGATTTCTGGAGCCATTGTCTTTGACTTTGTTCTCATCAGAAGTGCTTGAGGGTCTCTGGACCTTGCCAATGTTGTCTCTTCTCTCTCTCTCTCTCTCTCTCTCTCTCTCTCTCTCTCTCTCTCTCTCTCTGGGTTGTCCCAATGTGATGGACCTATGATGCTAAATTCGCATTTGTAAAATTATCAATGACTTTTTAAGAATATTTTATATGCTTTTTAGTCTCTCAAGTTCCTTTTGTGAATAATCTATTCATTTTCTTTGTCTAAGGTTCTTTAGAGTTCTGAAGAATCTTTGTGATCTCCTGCTAGCCAGTGAACAATCTCTTGTAGATTTTGATAATGATATCTAAAGAATTTAAACAACACTTTTAGGTGTGTGGGTTCCTGTTTAGAACATGTAGGTTTTAATTAGTCGTTCTATACTTCTGTCTTGCTCTCACACATGCATAGCTGTTTGTGATAATTTTGAATGATCACTTCAGTTATATAATAATGATGTAGTTTTTAACTGTGGATTTTTGAGAATGGCTAATATTTTTTTTTAAAAAAATCTGTCTCTCCCTCCCCCACCCTCCTCCTCCTTCTCCCCACCCTCTGTCTCTCTCTGTATATGTATACCCCCTCCTCCTCCTTCTCCCCACCCCCTCTCTCTCTGTGTATGTATACGCCCCTCCTCCTCCTTCTCCCCACCCTCTGACTCTCTCTGTGTATGTATACTATCATTCTTAAACTGATGAAGCCTTAGAGTATTTTCTGCCATTTCTGAGTTGCAACTTTTGTTTTACAGTCAATTGAATTTATTTTTTAAATTTTTTTGTTTCTTTATTAATTTCACATCATGCACCCCAGTCCCACTCATTTCCCACCCTTGTAACTACCCATTAACAGAGAAAAAAGTCTTGTTGTAGAAGCTATAGTATCACAGTGTGTCCCACAGTACACCCCTTTGTCCACACTTCTTTGCTTGCAAATATCCATTTCAATGTCTTGTTGGTCTGGTATGAGGCCTCTGGCTTCTGCTACTCTGTTGATACTGGACCTCACTGGGATTCTCCTTGGATAGCCTGTTGTTGCCCTGTGTCATGGAGATCCTGTAGTTTTGGATCTGTAGGGCGAGCCCCTTCTCTAGCAGTTCACGAGTGAGGTGGATGTTGGGATGGGCTAATTCAAAGCCCTGGATCAGAGCTTGAGAGGTATCTGAGTTGCTCAACCCACTGGCTCTCCTACTTCCATGCCTTTAGGTCTGGCTCACCAGCAAACCCTGCTCTACCAAGGCTAGGTCTACCCTGCTGCCCACATGAGGTGCAGGACCAGCTCTTCTGAGTGTAGCAGCCTAAGAGAGACATGGCTAGTTCTCCCACTCTCATACCTCCAAGACTAGCTCTCTTCCCTGCCATAGATGGCAAGGGATGAGGGAGAGGAAGAGGGAGTCTGCCACCACATAGCAGACAAGAGGCAGGGCTGGGTCTCCCGCACTCATACCCTCAGGGCCATCTCAACTGCACCCTGTCATCATGATCAGTTCTACTTGCTGCCCAGATGGGATGCAGGGCCTGCTCTCTCAAATGTTGTAGCAGGTGAGGGGAAAGACAAGCTCTCCTGCTCTCATGACTCCATTGGGACCAACTCTCTTGACCAACACCCTGGTGAAGGCAAAAGGGAGGGGATCTCTCCCTTACTCATGTCACTGCATTGCAGACAAGTTGTGGGGCCAGCTTTTTCATGCTCACACCTTCGACGGTCTGTCCATGCTCCCCCATCCTCCTTGTCAGGTTCAGCTCTTCTAGGCTGCCCCAGTGAGGGGCAGGGCCTGCTCTCCTGAGTGCTGAAGCTGGTGATGGGCAGGGCCTGCTCTCCTGCTCTCATGACTCCAGAGCCAGGTCTCCAGCCTATTGCATGTACTGAGGGGGGGGGGGAGGAGAGGGAGGGGTATCTCTCCCTTGTCCTTGACACTGCATGGAAGACAAGTAGTAGGGCCAGGTTTCCCCAGGCTTCTACGCTGGAGAAGGGCCTCACCTACAACTCCTACAATGTGCCCTGAGAACTGTAGCTGTCTAGGGCTCAGGGTCATCTCTCCTGCTCTTATGCCCCCAGGGCTAGCTCTCCTGTGATGCCCAGGTAAGGGCCCAGTTCTGCACTGCTCTCAGACATTAGTATGTCCTGGGGGCGGGGGAGAGGGGAGGCACCAGGAACATCTCTCTGGTCTTTAGTGGTAACAGACCCCTGCCACTTCAGGCCTAGGGACCTAAATGTGGCCCCCAGTGATAGCATGGGCCACAATCCCACCATGGTCCCACATGGCATCACAGGCTACTCAAATCAGGCTGTTCCTTGCTACCTTCGTGTCTTTAGTTCTGCTTCTCTTCATTACGCTCATACTCCTCTTTCTTCCATTTCTCCACCAATTACTTGCTCCCCTTAGAGGCTACTGGGCTGTCTGGGTGTCTTGGGTTGTCTTGGGAATGGTTTCAGGAGTTCTATGCCCTGCTTGTGCATTATGGAGTAGGGCAAGGGTCATCTCAGACATAGTCTGCCTGCCTCCTCCAAGACTACATGGCCCCTGACTGGTGGTTGTCTCAGGCGTGTTCCTCACCTGACCTGGCTGCCCAAGTGGCCCCATGCAAGAGTCATCTGTCTCAGACTCACCCTCCCCTGTCCCTCTGGTGGTCATCAGTGCCAGGTGGTGTCCACAAGGAAAGGGGTTTCTTCTAGTCTCCTGCTTGCTCCCCATCTTGAGAGCCATAGGGGCCTGCCTGAGATAGGCTGGTGCTCATCTCAGGCTTGATTTTTTCAGGGAATGCTAGGTTACTAATAATTCAGTTGTTCACAGGTCACAACACTGAGTGTAGGCATAGGCTCTCTCTTCTCTGCCATCTACTGCTGCTTATGTGACACAGCAGCCACATCTGCAGTGCTTCTAGGGGCAGGTTGGATCTATAAAGGAACTGAAGAGGGCTTGGGAACTGGCTTTTCTACATTTTTGTCTCTTTCCACTCACCCATCCCCCTCCCCCCTTTCCTCCCCCTTTCCTCCCCCAAGTCTTAATAGCTCTGCTGTATTAGTCAAAATAAGACTAAAACAGATGTAATTTGAGAAGTATTTCCCATACAAGAATGTGAATTCTGTAGCCACACAATATATGTCTAAATGGCAAGGTTCTGAGTGGGTACATCCTTGGGCTGTCTCCTCATTCTATGCCTCTCACTCAGGAGGCAAACATCCCCAGGCTTGTCTGTTATCTCTCCCCAGGGAGCATTTATGGCAAGAGAATACATTCCTGGCCATCTGTCTTGGGTTAAGACTTTCTGTATCCAGAACCAAATCCTCCAGAGGTCCTCACTGCAGAAGCCCAGATTGCATTCCCAGTGGGCTGATGGTGCAGGCTCAGCCTGCTCCCTCACCCCAGCCAGCACACAGTTTGGAAACTCTTACCTTACATTTATTTTTCTTGCCAGAGGTGTCTCTTCTGTATCACACCCAGAGAGGCACACTTGGGAATCACTCCCTCCTTCAACAGTCCAGACACAATATTTACTAAACGAGCTGAGAAAAATCTGGCAGCAAAACTGTCCACACATGCTGGACACACACAGAGACCACCCATCTGTGAAATCCCTCACCAGAGGTCTTGCTACTGAGAATTCTGTTCCTGCTCCACACTGAACACATCTCCTGAGTGGGAGGCTCTTGCGAGCAAGAGAATCTGCTTCAAGTTGTGTTTGGGTCAAAATGTGTTAGAAGTAGTCTTTGATGGTTGCGTTCTAGCAGCTGTTGGGAAAGAGAGTGTGCATGGAGAGCATTTGAGAACCAAAGTGCTCTCCTACCAACTGACAGTGATGTATTTGTATAAAATAAAGCATTACTTTATCATTTATTCACAAAAGGAAAATGCACAATGCCATCTTTCCAGCGTCTAAAGTCTTGTCAGAGGCAGCTCATGGCTGTCGATCACCTGTATTGTAGATAAATAGCCATATTTTCCAGAAAGCAGACTGCTTCTCTGTGATGAGCTTCACTATCCATACCCTCATGTCTAGCTAAGTCTTATGAATGCATGCATGAGCCAGGGACTGTTGTTCTACAAGACAAGAATTGTGGCAGGAACTCTGCCGCTCCTGGGAAGTGGCAAGAGCCATGCACATTAGTTTCACATGGGCTTAAGGTCTTGCAGCCAATTTCAGCAGGTGAGCAACATAGCCTTGAGTAATAAAATCCAGGCCTAGGTGGGAAGTTCCCACACCTGCACCACAAACTCATTGCTGTGCCTTCAGGTGGTGACTTGATTGGCTGTCCTGGAGGAAATACAGGAGCAGTGTGGAGCAAGCATCTCCAGAGAAGAGATGTAGAGAAGAAAGAGAAGCAAAGATCCTGATCATTGTGACCTAGTTTATGTATGCTGCCAGAGGCCTCTAAAGGCTTAGACCCACTAGTATCTCAATAGTGACTATCTTGTATTCCTCTGCAGATGTTGTTCATGGCTCCAGATGTGCCTCCTTGTAGATCTCACGGCAAGTGCAGCTATGCTCCTATTTATGAGCCCATTTAATTTTATCTCTCTCCTCCATTAGTCTGTGAATCCAGACACCCTTTAAGGAGCCATGGGCATCTTTGGGCAATGACTAGATAAGTGTCTGAAGATTTCACATTGCTCTGAATCCCCATGTCCCAATGTCCCCAGTGACATTTTTAGGTCTCAGGACATGGGGAGTCTACAAAGGTCCTGAGACCATTTGCTGCTGTCACTGTTCTGGGAGAGGAGACACGTTTGCCCTAGTTTCTAAGTGCATATTTTAACACAATATGCTCTCTTGCTAGCTCTTAGTCATTCTTTGGCTTATATTTTTAACAAAGTTTTTTTTTTTTAATTTTTGAAACTAGTTATTTAACCAGGGGGTTAATTTATATCTGGTGTCTTGGGGGGGTGTCGGTTTTAGTCCAAGGTGCTCGAAAGGGAAACACGCCTTTGTCACCAGCTCTGGCACCTGCGGGTTTGGCTTTTGCAAAGGCAATATTTGATTCTCAAAAGCTGGCATTCCTCAGCATAGGCAAGCCTTTGGCTTAGTGGGGCAGGCACGGAACTCAGAACATCATGTCATCAGCTGTAGGGCCTTGGACAGGAGAGCTGGTGGCTCTGGGCTCGGCTTTTTCATTTATGAAATTGAGGTGAAATGTACTTTCTCCTGAAGTCATTGGAAGAATTAAATTAGAAAATACTGGTAAAGTCTTGGACCAAAATACGCCCTTAGAAAATGTATGAACATCACCCCTGGCCTTTTCCCTTCCTCTCTTTCTGCAGCCTCCATTGAGAAGGTGAGAAGAGCACCTGTCACTCAATGAGTTCACTCAGGGAGAGAATGCAGGAAGATGTGAGTGGATGAGGTGTGATCCACACTACACATTATTTTGGAGTGTTGAATGGACATGGTGAAATTTAGTAAGGGAATACCCAAAGGTTTGGACACTGTGGCAGACATTTGAAAGGCGTTATCCCGTTTAATCATCACGAAGATGCTTTAAGTAAGGTTCCATTATCAACACTGTACAAAAAAGCAAAGGGTCAGTGAGACTGTCAAGGTATAATGGTGTTGTAAGTAAGAAGTGGTTTTTCTAAGATACCTTGAAACCAAAGGGCACAGATGGGGTGTACGCACAAGGTATCAAGGTGAACCAATAAAGCACCACTTATCAGATCAAGGCTTCTTTGTCTCTCTATTGACTCTGTGATGCAAAAGAGAAAATATAATTCAGCATGACAAATATGTTGGCTTGACATCAAGTGGGAAGAATGCCAATGATATGCACGATGGTTATGCACAAGAATCTGCACCTTGGTGTAGGGTGGTGGAGGTGGGATTTGGTAGGCTATCAGGACAGGAAGGGAGGGTGATGAAGCTGCTCACCCATCCTTTTTTGCATCCATCCATCTGAGAAGGAGGAGGAGGCTAGCTAGCAGAGGATTGATGGGAGGCAGATAGGGCCTGTGAGGATGCTTACATGGGGTTAGGAAAGCAAGAGTGCCTCTTGTGACATACAGCAGTGTGCTTGTCATGTTCAGTGTCTTCTCTATGTCCCCAGTGGTTCTGTTATGATTTGAATTTGCAATGTTCCCCACAGGTTTATTATTTGAATATTTGGAACCCCAGCTGCTTGCACTATTTGGTTGATGTTTTGGGAATTTAGAGGGCTGAACTGGAGGAAGTGGGCCACTGTATGGTGGGTCTTTGGATACTTCCTGTTTGGATCTGTTATTCATAAAGTACATATCTCTCCACCGGTGCTTCTTCTGTCCTCATATCCTGCCTAGGTACATGGGACTAAGAGTCTATAAATTGAACCTTTTAAAATTGGGAACCAAAATAACCTGTCCTTTGGGTTTAAGTTTTCCAAGTCATTCATATATATATATATATATATATATATATATATATATATATATATATATGAATCTGCACGTGTGTGTGTGTGTGTGTGTGTGTGTGTGTGTTTGTGTGTGTGTGTGCATGCGTGTGTAGAGAGCTGTCTGAACTGCGCCCTAAGATGGTGCCGGCTTCCGCTCCTTGCTGGAGTGCTAGAGTGATAAACAATTGATTTGGCTGTGCTTGTTTGCCTGGCTTGCTTCCGCCTTTGGCAACCTATCTGCATGCACCACGTGGCCTACTGAGATAGGCTCAGGATGGAGCATTTAAGGGCTAAGGGAGGTGCCCGAGATTATTAGTCAGTCAGTCAGTCAGTCAGTCAGTCAGTCAGTCAGTCAAGAAGAAGAGAAGTAAGAAGTCAGAACAATGTTCAAGGTTCCTGAATAAACTGCTTTAAGAAGAGCCCTTGGGTCTCGTCGTTCTTGCTGGCCGAGACGGTCGCACGCATGTGCATGCATGCACATGTGTTCGTATGCACGTGTGTCTGTGTTTTCAAGGCAGGGTTTCTCCATGTAGCCCTGACTGTCCTAGATCTAGTTCTGTTTAAACCAGGGTGGCCTTGAACTCAGAGATCCAACTGCTGCTGCCCTCCTGAGTGCTTGAATTAAAGGCATGTGCCACCACTGCCTGGCCATCAGACATTTTGTTAACAAACTAATAGAACTTCTAAGGACATCAAACATGTATCTATTTTTGTTCTGTGTGTATGGGTGTTGTGCTTGCATGTATGCATGTGCACCACATGTATCCCTGGTCCATCTGGTGGCCAGAAAAAGGGTGTCAGATATCCTGCAATTGTTGTTACAAATGGTTGTAAGCATCTCCATGCAGAACAGAGCCATCTAGAAGAGCCACCAATGCTCTTATCACTGACCTAGTCTGGCAGCTGCCCAAGGATATTTTGTTTGAATTTCCCCCTTCCTCCTGATAGTCAACTGAAGGGAGGGCTTAGCCATGTGCTGTTGCAACAGAAACCAGGAGGGAGAGTGTAACAACAGCATCTAGAATCCCAGGGAAGTGCTCCAGGCCTCCACTGGCTTTGGATGGTGAGAGGGAGCCGAACTCTATGAGGTCCCATAGCAAGGTAGCCCTGAGTGGCCTCTGTGTCTAAAGGCAGGTCAGCATGGTGGAGGGGAACTGGATCAAAAGAAGGGAAGGGCCATGTTCATAGTCTCTTTTCCCAGGAAGCATTCTGATTCCTCTGCGTCTCATGCTTTTATCATGGTTACCAGGAGGAATACTCTACCTGAGGGTTTATAGCTTCAGCAACTTGTAGGTACTCAATAAATGCCCCACCTCACTCCGATCGTCTTTCTAGATGTCTCCATGGGCAATACTTCCAGGCTGAGCTCTCGCGTGTCCCGAAGGAAGCCTCATAAGAGTCAATTTCTTGTGTGACCACTGCCACATCCACCATGCCTCTTTCACCCATGTGGATGTAGTATAGAGCACCAGAGAGACACTGACCCAGAAAAGCAGTGTGCAGCCCCTCATCCCACCACACATCTGAACAATAAAAACTCCCAGAAGTCATTGTTACTGTGAAATTCTAAAATCATATTTATTCAACCAATTCACAGAAGTGTCATGATGACCGCCAACATGAATCGGTTTGTAGGCATTTACAAGCCAAGGCTGAAAATAAATATCTGTCTGTGTTGAAGAGGCATTTAACAAATTACTCAGAAACTCCAAGAATCGAAATTGTTAGAAATTTAAAGTTTGGGATTCAGGCATGATAAGATCACACCATGGGAAGAAACTCAACGGATTCCCCAGAGGTTATGTCCCTCTTAAACCTTTATGTACATGTACTCTCTCAGCACCCTTCACTCTGCGTCAGTTAGAATCTAGTAGGGCAATTAGGCAGGGAGAGGGTACCAAGGAAAGGGGTAGGAGGGGAAGGTTTTTCTCTGGCCCCCTGTGGCTGGGCAGCCTTATTGACTGACAACATAATGTGCTGTTCTGAGGTTGGATTCGATTTTCTATGAATTCATAATCCCTTCTAGTAAGACATTTCAAGGTTTGCATTGTATCAGAACTCACACACACACTGTAGCATAGTTACCAAATAAATACATTCTGTAGACTAAGGAGACTCATTCCTGGAGGCAGCTCAAGAGATTCAGAAGTCTGCCGTGTGCCAAGAACACACAAACCCCAAGTGCAGCTGGCTCCCAGGAGAGATGCTCCAACTGCACTGACCATTAGGCCACTTTGCAGTCAGTTACAGGTAGAAGGTGATGGCGTACAATGAGACAGCTCTTTCTCTCTGCAGAGTGAACCCCAAAGAGGCTCCAGTAGAGCAAGCAGCCTGCCCATCTCAGGCCTTTCCCACGCACTGAGGTCGAGGAGCTGGCAACAAACAGGTTTCTCACACAAGGCTTTAAAATGGTGACATCATCTCCAGGGATGGGAGCAGAGAAGGGTCTGAGACTGGCCGAACCCAGAACCTTTGTATTTAGTCCCAGCATCAATGACAGAAGATGACAGAGTGAACAATATTTAGCAAGTACTTAGGGGAAGGCAGAGACAACGGTAGGTGGGACAGACTCTACTCTGGAGAAACAGCATTGTGGTTGTTTTTCAGGTACGTTCTAAATGTGTGCAAGCAACTATGTGCAACACTGTCACTGTTTGCGGCCAGTGTCTGCCACTGGCTGACTACTGCATGGAATAGGAACATTCACGAAGGCTTCTCTAAGCTAGGCGATCTGCGTGGTTGACCTGTTTCTATCTGGTTCAGTCAATATGGAGTTTAGTGATCTACTGGGTCTTCGTAAGGACAAGCTAGGTGCTTCACTTCCAAATGTTTAGGACTCCTGCAGTGTTCCAGGGACTTCTTTCAGGGCTTTGAGAGCTAAAAGCAAATAAGAATAACCTAAGGCATCTGGAGAACTAACGTTTGTTGGGACTAATGACCTCTCTGTTTTGTATCTTACTTCCAGAGTATAGATATGTATGTATGCACATGCAGACATATTATCAGCTGCTCTTCACCTAGGGATGTCTGGTGTTTTATACTTATTACTCCAGACCCCTAAATTAATGCCCTGTCGCAACATTCTGACTCCTTCTTGCAGACATTACAATGCACATGCACTAACCTAACAAGGCCCACTCTAGTAACTATAGGTTTCCTTGGGAACAACTGACTTCTGTATAAGCTTTCTTCTTTCTATTTTCCATCTGTTTTCCTCCAATCGCCTGCCTGCCATGCTTTTCCAGCTTAGGGCATCAACAGCTCTTTCTCGGAAGCAGATAAGGTTGGAAACCAGGTAGGTAGATTGATCTGTCATCCGCTTCCAGTGGCTCTGACTCGTAAAGCAACTGCAGTAACTGCCTTTGTGGTTACACTGCATTATTTACCCATGATTCCTTTGGCATATGAATATGTTTACACATAAAGCAGTGCCCCAGCTTCCTGGTTGCTTCTGATGCTGTGGATCCTAATCGACTTCCAGTTTACTCTCTACCTTTACCACCTTCTCATTCTCTTCCCCTCCTGTTCAAGTGATTCACCTGGGTGCCCAGTCTAACTTTCTTTGCCCAAAACTTTTGCTCCATTTCCAACCTTGTAGAGGGTGTCTGTGAAAGGGCCATCGATACTCCTTCCAGAGCTCCAGGGCTCCTTTGCATCATGGAGAGTGGGGGAGTGGGGAGAGCCATAGCCCAACCTTCCCTGATGGCAAGGGTAAAGGCACTTTTGCCTCCAAAGACTCGTGCATGCATTTGACTCAGTGAACTGAGCCACAGTTCCAGTCAAACCCTTACTCTTGGGCCCTCGAAAAATCGTTTCAGAGAGTAGAGGCTACCTCCTTGTTCTTTTTCCATAAGGGGGCTGGAGTCTAGACCTAAAACCTGTGTGTTGATTCTCTGCCCTTGCAAATAGAAATAACCTCTTAGCTTCTTCTTCTTCTTCTTCTTTTTTTTAATGACAGCTCATTCTGTTGAGGAAAAGAATTCTCAATATTTATATGTTTGTGTCCCACTTCTGCGCTAACATGCTCAGTTTAAAGGGTCCAGGTAACAGAGGTGCATTTTCACTCCCAGATAAAAGAAAGCAAACATTAAAGCCAACATGATTTTGTTCCGGTGATTAATACACATCTGCCTGCAGCCTGAAGCTTCGAGTGTCTGCTGCCCTTGTCTCCATGGACTATTGGAGACTGAGCTTCATAGTGAGGAATGGTTCCACATCTGATAAAAGGGGTGGGTCAGTGAGGAAGAGCTGGGCTTATTAACAAATTAAAGCTCTATTTCCTTGGTCCTGAGACTCATGGGGTGGAAAAAGTGGGGCTCATCATGGCCTAGCTGCCCTGGGTCCTGGTGTGGTGGGGAGGGGTGGTTTTACTGGCCCTACCTGGAAAAGATTACTTCAGAAAAAAAAAAAAAAAGGTCCCGTCCTGTCTGCTTCCATGAGGAAGCACAAAATATTGTCACCTGCCCTTCCCCCTTCCACTCTTCTTCCCTCTCCCGTGATTTTGCAAACAACTATAGACTTAAGACAGGGCTTCAGGAGCCTTTCTCCACCAGGGCATCTTAGCTTTTCAAACCACACTAGTTCTGAGGCCTAGTTCTCTCTGGGATTGTACTCAACATTTGCTGAGCCCATGCTGTGGAGCAGATGCAGTGCTTTGGATACACTGGTTACAGCCATAGAAAAGGACCAGCATCCTGGGACACACTAGTTACTCTTTTTTTGCCTGAGGGAGGTGGCAAGAGGAGGTGTGGAAAGTTGGGGTTTGTACTGTTTGCATCCAGTCCTGGTTTTTTTTTTTTGGGGGGGGGGAAACAGGGAAAACTGGGAAGGTAGACTGTGGCTCTTGGAGTGTGGCTCTACCTTAGGGTATGCCTGTCAATGGCCCAGAAGCTCCAACCAGTTCACATATTCTGTTTGGTGACTCCATCTTGTGTCTCACTCCTTGATGGTCCGGTCTCCTCAGGGATGACGTTCTATAACCCACTCAGCTCCCTGCCCCCTCCCCCTTGATATCCTTGACAGGACCTGATCTCCAAGCCCGGAGCAAACTGTCTCCTTGTCCTATACGAACAAACCTGCCAAGGACAGTCCTGCTTCCAGATTTACTGTCCATCACTTTCTGTGTTGTCCTATCGGAGGCTTTTGTGATCAATGGCTGGTGTGAAAGGGAAACACAGAAAATTGCCTTATGTCTTAGGAAAGGAGCCTCAGCAGGGACTTTACTCAGAGAGGCCAGGCTGTAAAAGAAAAACCCCTCTATTTGCTTTCCTTGTGCTTCTCACAGGCAAATAACTGGCATGCCCTATATTTTCTTTTCTGATCTTCCAACCCCCACCTTTTCTTCTGCTATAAACAGGCAGATTCTAATTTTATAGAGATGTATATTCTCAACATGGTCTCTGAGCTAGTCTCAAGCTCTCTTTGCAGAACTTAGGGGCCTCAGTGAAGAGGCTGTCAGGGGTGACATGTTTCTGAGCAGAACAGCAGCTGGGTTTGTACAAACTCATTATGACTGGTTCTCCTGACTTATGCGCTATCTGTTCCTTTTCTGTGCCCTGACCTCTGACCTTGACTTTGAGATCCTAATATGAGGCTAGACTTAGGTCACAGGCACAATGACTGACAAAATACAAGAAGTTCCAGCTGAAGGTTTTTGGTGCTTATTCCATAGATCTTATGCCGTAAATCAGGAAGGGAAAATGGTTGGAACCTGGTACCTACGTGGACCACAGGAACGAGATTCCCACTGTAGATGAAGCTGCAACTTTGGCTTTTTTTCTCTTCCTCCTACTTTTAGCAACACGGGTTACTGTCCTTCCAAGAGAAGCAATCCATTCCCCATCCAATTCAGTTTCTGAATTGTGACGGCATTCGCCATTCTCACTACAAATGAACAGTGCTGCGGTAACCTGGCAATGTCCTTGAATGACCCTGTTCTC
>JADRCD010202985.1:0-13925 GCA_019843815.1 Montemys delectorum | reverse complement strand
CTCTCTTTTCATTTCTAACTTTGTTAATTTGGATACTGCCTCTGGGCCATTTGGTTAGTTTGGCTAGGGGTTTATCTATCTTGGTCTCTCAAAGAACCAGCTTTTGGTTTTGTTGATTGTTTTCTTTGTTTCTATTTGTTGATTTCTGCCCTGAGTTTGACTATTTCCTGCCTTCTACTCCTCTTGGGTGAGTTTGTTTTTGTTTTTGTTTTTGTTTTTTGTTCTGAGCTCTCATGTTTGCTGTTAAGTTGTTAGTGTAAGATCTCTCCAGTTTCTTTACCAGGGCACTTAGTGCTATGAACTTTTCTCTTACCACTGCTTTCAGTATGTCCGTCCCATAAGTTTGGGTATGATGTATGAACATTTTCATTAAATTCCAGGAAGTCTTTAATTTCTTTCTTTATTTCTTCCCAGACCAAGTTGTCATTGAGTAGAGAATTGTTCAGTTTCCATGTGTATGTGGGCTTTCTGTAGTTTTTGCTCTTATTGTAGACCAGCCTTAGGCCATGGTGATCTGATAGGATGCATTAGGTATTATTGCAATCTTCTTGTATCTGTTGAGGGTTGTTTTGTGACCAATTATATGGTTGATTTTGGAGAAGGGACCATGAGGTGCTGAGAAGAAGGTATATTCTTTTGTTTTAGGGTGAAATGTTCTGTAGCTATCGTTGAATTCATTTGGTTCATAACCTCTCTAAGTTTCACTGTGTCTCTGTTTAGTTTCTGTTTGAATGACCTCTCCATTGGTGAGAATGGGGTGTTGAAATCTCCATTATTATTGTGTGGGGCTCAATGTGTGTTTTGAGTTTTAGTAAAGTTTCTTTTATGAATTTGGGTGCTCTTGCATTTGGGGAATAGATGTTCAGAATTGAGACTTTCTCTTGGTGAAGTTTCCCCTTGATGAATATGAAGTGTCCTTCTTCATCATGCTTGATAACTTTTGGTTGAAAGTCTATTTTGTTGGATATTAGGATGACAACTCCAGCTTGATTCTTGGGACCATTTGCTTGGAAGACCTTTTTCCATCCTTTTACTCTGAGATGGTGCTTGTCTTTATTATTGAGGTGTGTTTTTTGTATGGAGCAAAATGCTGGATCTTATTTGTGTATCCAACCTGTTAGCATATGTATTTTTATAGGTGAATTGAGTTCATTAATCTTGAGAGATATTAAAGAGAGATAACTGTTGGTTCCTCATAGGTTTGTTTTTGTAGGTGGCTTTATGTGCTTGTGGCTCTATGCTTTTGACTTTGTTCTGAGATACTTAATATCTTGTCCTGGTACAGGTATCTTCCTGTGTTGGAGTTTTCCTTCCAGGATCCTCTGTAGGGTTGGGTTTTAGATAGATATTGTTTGAATTTGGTTTTGTCCTAGAATATTTTGGTTTATCTATCTATGTTGATTGAGAGTTTTGCTGGGTATAGTAGCCTGGGCTGGCATTTGTGTTCTCTTAGAGTCTGCATCACCTCTGACCAGGCTCCTCTGGCTTTCCTAATCTCTTTTGGGAAGTCTGGTGTAATTTTACCTTTGTATGTTACTTGGCCTTTTTTACTTGAGCTTTTAATATTCTTTCTTTGCTCTGAGCATTTAGTGTTTTGATAATTATATGATGAGAAGATTTTCTTTTCTGATCCCATTTATTTGGCGTTCTATAGGCTTCTTGTACCTTTATGTCCATCTCTTTCTTTAGGCTGGGGAAATTCTCTTCTGTGATTTTGTTGAAGACATTTTCAGGTCCTTTGAGCTGGGAACTTTCGTTCTTCTCTATTCCGATTATTCTTAGATTTGGTCTTTTTATTGTGTCCTAAATTTCCTGGATGCTTTGGGTTAGGAGTTTTTTATGTTTTGAACTTTCTTTGACAGTTGTGTCAATCTCTTCTATTGTATCTTCTACACCTGAGATTCTCTCTTCTATCTCTTGTATTCTGTTGGTAATACTTAAATCCATAGTTCCTGACCTCTTTCCTGGGTTTTCCATTTCTAGGTTTGCCTCCATTTGTGTTTTCTTTATTGTTTCTACTTCTACTTTTAGGTCTTGGGTCACTTTATTCAATTCCTTCACCTGTTTACCTGTATTTCTTTCAACAAGTTATTGACATCCTCCTTAAAGGACTCTACTATCTTCATGAGATAGGATTTTAGGACAGATTCCTGATTTTCAAGTGTGTTGGTGTATTCAGGGCTTGCTGTGGTGGGAGAACTGGGTTCTGATGGTGCCCATGTATTTTGGCTTTTGTTGTTTATGGTCTTGTGCTTATTTTTCACCATCTGGATATCCCTGGTGTTTGTTAGTCTGAGTGACTGTATGGAGTCTGCCTCTTTTGTCCCTGGGTTGCTTCAGGTCTCCTGGTAGGCCTGTGGCCCTGGCTGTATCCGACCACCTGTGGGGCCTTCCAACTGGGGGGCTCTTCACAGGGGCAGAGAAGCTGCTGATCTGTGGCCCTGGCTGCAGTAGATCTCCTGGGAGGCCTTCAGACAACTGCTCTGAGTGCAGTGGGTCCTCTAGGATGGATCAGGATATGGAGTCTTCACGGGAGCAGACCAACTAGGGGTTGGGTGTGAGTACTTTCATGATTGGCTGATTCCCTACAGGGCATGAATTATTTTAGCCTGTTAGTATCATGGGAATTTTTTCTTTTTCTGTCCACTATGACATTTTTGGGCACAGCTGATTAGGTTGAATCTCTGGTCTCTTGAATCTGAAGTTCATTGCTCCAGGCTCTTCAGAGTTTTCCTTGAGAAATCAGATGTCACGCTGATGAGCTTTTGTTCCATTTCTACTAGTGCTTTTCCCCTTGCAGTTTTCCATACTCTTTCTTTGTTCTTTATGTTTAGTGTTTTAGGTCTAAGAGGCCACAAAGAAGTTTCTTTTCTGCTCCTGTCTATTTGGTGTTCCATGAGCTTATTGTATCTAGGAAGGGTTTCCTCTTCTTAGATATTTTTTTTTGTGTTATGGGGAATCTTCTTCTATGGTCTCATTGAAGATCTGGTCTATGTCACTGACCTGCGCTTCTCTTCTTTGCCTATAGTGTGAAGATTTGCTTTTTTCCTGGTGACCCACAGTTCCTGCATGTTTCTTTTGTGTGTTTTTCATGTTTGCTTGAGTGCTCTAATTTCTCTACTTTACGTTTTGGTTCTGATATTCCATCTTCTCCTTATTATCTTCTACTTCAAAGGCCTAACCCTGTGTTTTCTCATTGGGTTATTGAGGTTTTCAATATTTTGGTTTTATCTTCACTTCAGTTTAAATTCTTTTCAATATTCTTTTTATTGAATCCAGTTTTCAAATCCTGAATTATTTTCATCATTTAATTTGGACACATGTATGTTTATCTTGGCTATCACTCAGACATTTGCCACTCTTTAAGTTGAACAATTTTTTTTAATGCATTCTTTAAACCCTTGAATTCCTTGTCAAATTTTATGACTTTTTTTTTTTTTAAAATTCATCTTCTGTTGTTCAAATATGTGACTGCCTCTGGAGAATGTTTCTGTAACAATTCAGGATTCGGGGGTAGATATACTGTGTTGTCTTCTCATATTATTTGTGTTTCTGTGACGTGACCTGCACATGCAGACTTCTTTATTGCTTGTGTACCTGATGTGAGATTCTAGGCTGCATCTATGGAGCTGAAGGTTGGTTTTGTTTTTGTTGTTGCCCAAGCTTAATTGATTTCAGATCAGGTATGAGGAGCTGGTACATTAATCCTTCAGAAACTCCGTGTTGATTTTTCATTGGAAGAACAGGGATGATTCTGGTTTGGTGTTGAGTTAAAGAACACACAAATAAGGCAAATGTCTTGGTCTGCTGGGGCTGGTATATAAGCTGTGCCACTCCAGCTATGCTGGGCAAGTCTAAAAGTGGTCTGGGTGGGTCAGGATCATGGATGCTCACCTGGCTGAGCCAGTGTACAAGCTGGATGAGAAGGTTAGGCCGGTGGCTTGGGACAGTGAGTCTGAATGAGGTTCAGGGGCCCACTGGGTTTGGTTAGTGCATAGATGTGGAACATGGACTAGGACCAGAGGCTAGATGTGGTGCAGATAGGCTAGACTCTAGGAGGACTTACCAGACTGGACCAGGACACAATATGTATGATTGGGGTGGGCTTAGTGTTTAGATATGGCTTGGACAGGCTATGATCAGGTAGACTCACCAGACTGGAGGCTGTGAATGATGTGAGTTGGTTAGAGTTAGGCAGAGTCATCCAACTAGGCTGAAACATTGGCTGTGCTACTGGGGCCAGCCTTGGATGCTGTCAGCAGCACTGGTGGGCTACAATTTTTAAAAATGCGCAGTATTAGTGAATCGCAGGAAAATAATGAGATATATCTGTATTTTCCCAACTTAAATGAAAAAATCTTCCAGAAAATACTCATTTTCTGTCTCTTTTATTTTGCGCTGATTTTATTTATATATTTCAAGTGCACATTGACTTTTCAAATGTATCAAACTATGGTCTCCATCTGTTGTTTCTGATGAAGAGCGAGCCTGGCCCAGTGGGTTCGTGACTTTCCTACTTGTTGCGACAGTGTACATAACAGAAACCACTTAAAGAAGATACTTATTTTGGATTAGAGATTAAAGGATGTTAGATCAGGATATACGCTACTTCAAGTTACTCCATATTGTATAAGAACTGTGTTTTCTCAGGCTGTCTTTATTTCACAAGTAGCTTTTGACTAAAATTTGAGGTAGAAAGGTAAGTGTAGCCTCTGGGTAGAGTTAGAAACTATTTTATCTGTTGAGTACCACCCATCCAACACAGACTGATAAATGGCTTATTCCTGAGAGTAGAAGAGAGTAGCCCTATACATTTATTGGGAGTGAATTGAGATTTTAGGGACACATGGGTGTACTGAAATCATATCAATGAAGCAAAGCTAGCTCGCTCACTTTGGCACCATAAATGACTGACTCCTAACTCTATGGAAGCATGGCCCCCCAGCTGCCTGTCACCTGATGGATGACAGTACATATCAAGGACTGAAAGGTAGAGAGGATGCCTGATGGTTCCTAGAGTCTCCTGCTGCCTCTGTGGTCCTCTGATTGCTTGCCCATATGCCACCCTGGATACCTGTTTTCCTCTCTGGACTTGGATTATAACCCACCGTTTCTTAATCTTAGATCCTGGTTTGTCCTTTCACTTCACAGTTGGGCTCACATTTTGTGGTCAAACTTAATTAAACTGGCAAAAGGTAGACTAACAGAGGAAAATCAAACAAGTTTTATTTGATGTTAATATTTTTTACATGCATCAGGGATTCACAGAAAGGAAGTGAAAAAAAATCATAGAGAAGTTAGCCTTTGGGGCTTATAACCTATTTTAACAAAGGTCTATACCTTATGGAGAGGTAACTGGATACGTGGAAGGGAGTTTGGGCATTTAGGATGGAAAATCGTGGGAAGGTATGTGTATGGGGAGAATTAGGGGCAAATCAATATTTGCATGAGAGGTCTCCTTTGTCTATAGGGTGTGCATTCTAGTATCCACAATGCATGCCCGAATCTATGAGTAGTGCTGAATGCTATATATACTATTTTTCTACATATACATCCCTATAATAGATAAATTCAATGTATAAATTAGGTACAGGAAGTTATTGATAATCAATAGTCAAATGGAAAATTATAACAGTAGATGGCTATAGAATGCCAGGATCTTTGTTTCCATGCTTTGTGGCCAACACTCAATAAAATAAATATCAATGCATAAACATTCCAGCACCGTGGCAGCTGATTGTATAGCAGTGATGGCTACTGGGTGCCGAGCACACACATAAGTGTGCATGGTATGAGTACCTTGAGCAAGGGGAGAGTCACATCTTCGGCTATACAGAACCGATGGCGTGGAGTCTGTTCACATAATCCAAATAGTATATGCTATGGTTTGCATACGAAATGTGTCCATAAGACTCGAATGTTGAAAACTTGATTTATTGCAGCTAGTTTATATCAGTGGCAGAAGGCTAACAGAGACAAGGTCAAAGGTTATGAATCAATTATTTCTGAACGTTTCTATGTCATGCTTTGACTGTAGATAACTGAAACTCCAGAGAGCAAAGCTGCATACAGAGTATGGAACTACTATGCAGAGCTATCAAGAGTGTCTCTGGTCTCTGTGATAGGCGTGTTTTCCTCTTCTCAGTGTGTGCAAGGGAGACATCTTAGCAAGAGGAAATTTATACTCTATGAGTAGAAAGATGGGGAGAGGAGAGAGTTGTCTCTCAATCACTTCCAGCTCAAAATAATCTTCTGATAAATGGCACATTTGCGCTCCCTCACGGGGAAGTAGTCGTGTAGTATGAGCCTTTATAAAGATTCTCCTAGAATTCATTCCTATTTCGAGCCTAGTAGCTAAACTTTAGAAGAAGCAACTCTTCTGCATATTATCCAATGGCACTGAATGAGAAGATCTGTCAAACAAAGGCAGGCAGGGAGTGACCTGAGAGAGTGGCAACACTACCTACTTCCTTCTTCCACAGGTTCAGAGGATGTGCCTCTTCCCCAGACAACGGGTTCAGAGTAGTTTCACTATTCTGACTCTCTCCCAACCTCCATCCTTCAGAACCTCTGAGGTGGAAGCTGAACTCTGGTGAGGGCTTACCTAGGATTTTCTAAAAAGCTTGACTTGAGGAAATGTGGAAGCTAGGTGGCGCTGGCAACCACAGGCTGCACAAGAGCAGCTTCCGCACGCCTGAACATGTCCTGTGTCCAAAGGCTATGAACGTGAAGCCTTCTAAGGGGTCTGGTCATAGACACAGGAAGGATGATTTGAACAAAGGAAAAAGAAATACAGAAATTCAAATCCATCACTCCCAGACTGTCCAACATCACTCATATCTTCTGACTTAAAACTGAAAACCTATGAAGCACAATGCAGGCTTTACCTATTTGTAAAGTCGACGACTCCTGGTCCTTTGCAATTCTAATATTCTGTTTGGTCTTTTGGTTTTGCAATCACGACTGACTTGGAATTCCACAGGAAAACCAGAGGCTCCAAAATAGCACTCGGAAGAGACTTTGGTTTTAGTCCCTTTTCCATTAATGCCTGTTTTCCACCAACCACATAACCTGTGCATTTGGAATATTTTCCCAATAGCATTGGCTTTCATAAACTGTACTGCCTGTCAGGAAATAAAACTGCCTTGGTGGAAAGACCAAAATTATAGCCGAGAACACAGGAACGTCGAACCAACCACTGACAACCTGCAGAATAGGGGACAGTGGTGTGGGCCACATCCTTCAGGCAGGTTCAATAGAAGGAGCAATTTCCAGCCATGTCATCTGCTTAAGTCATCACCCACAGAGTTAGCCTCAGCCTGGGAGAGAGTCTAATCCTATTAACAGAAGACGAACACATTTATGTCAGGGCGACATAAAAATGCCATTCTGTTTTGTGAATGTGTATGAAATGTATTTTATGAAAAAGTCATATCAAGTCATAATTATGTAGACATTTAATAAATACTAATGATTGCAAATAATACTGGGGCAGAATAAGGAAGAGGTTGGAGGCAGGGATTCAGAGATTAATACATGAAGAATGCCAACAGTGGGAAGACTAGAATCCTTTAGTCCACTAGGCTTCATTTAATAAAGGAATCATTCCCTTGAAACAGCCCGAGCCTCCTGTGAACGTAGCAAAGACAGACACTATGTGAACAACCCATAAAAGGTCACAGAGCTACTCTCCTTAGCCCTTTAGCTTCTTGGAGCAGAGCTACTGCCATGCAGACCTGCTCAATCTGCCTACCCTTCTGGTTATGTTAATCCTAAAGATGTGAGGAGAAAGAGCATTGACCCAAATCATCACATTAAAGGAAGCTTTAGTTATTCACATACATGGGCTGCCTCCCCCTAAGGCCAGGTTCAAGAGGCCAACCTTGGACGTGGGCGAGATAAGAGATTTTTGTTTTTTGTTTTTAAGGATTTATTTATTTTTATTTTATGTGCATTGGTGTTTTGCCTGCATGTATGTTTGGAGGTGCCAGATCCTCTAGAATTGGAGCTATAGGTAGTTGTGTCCCCATGTGAGTTGTGGGAATTAAACCCAGGTCATTTGGAAGAGCAGCCAGTGCTCTTAACCACTGAGCCATTGCTCCTGCCCCAAGAGTTTTTATAACTCAGGGGTAGGTAGGGGGATTCCAAATGGGGGATTTGGCAAATGGGTGAGGATGCAGGATCAGCATAACAAAGTGGTCATAACAAGGTATCTTAAAAACCTTTTGAAACAAAAATAGAGTTGCAAGATGGCCATAGCAACTTTATGGAACAAAGATATAGTTGCCGTTTCCTGGAACAGGCAGTACAAAATGATGTGTAGTTAAGGTTACAGTCAGGGCATAGCCAATCCTTGAGAAACAGACTTATCACAAACAGGAGTTAACCTGGTTTGTCTTTACTATAAGATGGTTTTCAAATCTAAGATGGAGGTTCTGAGTAGATGGCTCATTATTTACTCAGAAAAAAACTCAACATTTTTCTTTTTATTAACAGTGGAAAAATATTTTTTATTGTTCAGAACGGCTACAGTATGTTTTGATCAAAATGCATCCCCTAACTCCCTGCCTTCCAAATTCTCTAATACTCCTCCTATCTCTTTCCCTCCTAACTTCGCATCATCTCTTTTAGATGAACCCTTCTTCACGCCATCAGAATAGTCAGAATATCCAATGGGTGAGGACCATTGGCATGAACACGGCAGCCTATCAGGGTCCTCATGCTAACAAGCTGACTCTAGTCTCTTCTAGCAGCCAACAGCTGCCAACAGCTGTTCAGCAAGGGGGTGGAACTTTGGGACTTCCTCCCCAGTGCATGCTGGGATTTTGGCTGGCTTGATCTCGTGCTGGTAGACACAGTTGCTGTGACATGTGTGCAATGTCCCTTTCACTGAAGTTATCTGGCTACTTCTGGCTTTCATAGTCTTTTTTTTTTTCCTTCTTTAACATTTTATTTTATTGTCCCCTTTTAAAAACCAGAACATGTGTTCCTTGACATTTTGGCCTTTCTTCCTCACTTTCCCTAAGGCATCTTGCCTTCCTTCTGCCCCTGTGCTATAGGGCTGCTTGCTGAAGATCCTGGACCCAAAGACATGGCTTTTTCACTTACTCTTTTCTGTCCTCCTGTTCTGGAAAGCTGAGATTCAAAGCTTGCCTGCTTTGTGGTTTTTCTCTTAAATTCTAATAAAATTGTCCTCGAGTTTTCTTTTGTGTTTGTCTGTAAATTCTTTCACCGGATGAGACTAACTCCCCACAAAGGGAACCTCACCTTCTCCAGTAGCAGTCATACATACCAGAATGGAAAAGTCCAGCAGGTTAATTTTGAAGAGATATGGAGCATAATTGTTGCAGAGTTGTTTGGTTCCTTCGAGCTGGACTTGGTCGTTGGTATCTTGAGTTACACAAATGATTCAAGACCCTTACAAGACCGAGCCCATTAACATACATCCCCTGTGTCAGTAGGGGTAAAGGGTAATGAAGCTGAAGAAGACTTTGAAAGAGAGGAATGAGGAATGAATATAATCAAAATAATCCCACACATATATGAAGTTCTTGAAGATAAAGTGGTGAACACCACTCTTTACGCATCACCTTTTCTGGGTCCTGGTGCAGCATATAGCAAGAACTCCAGGGCTAAGCTTTTGTGTGTACAGTCTTCAATATTCTGAAGATGTGAGAATCTCTGTCAGTTTGGCTCGGTGATGAGGAAGTTTATGAACTATTAAGCCAATGTCAGAGTGTCCACATTCGGTGGCTCACAATTGCCTGTAACTTCAGTTAGAGGGACTCCAAAGCTTCTGACTTCCAGGGGTCTCCAGCACTAGCCCAGTGTACAAGACCAGGCACACACACATAATTAAAATTAGTATAATAAATCTGAAAATAAAAATCCTAATAATGTATCTGTGTGCTGAAATATAGACACAGGATGGTGACAGGGACACACTGTTCTCCTCCTCTGTGTGTGTGTATGTGTGTGTGTGTGTGTGTGTGTGTGTGTGCTTGAATGAAGCTGAAGTATAGACACAGGATGGTGGCAGAGACATACTGTTCTCCTCTGTGTGTGTGTGCGCACGTGAGTGTGTGTGCACGTGTGTGTGTGTGTGTGTGTGTGTGTGTGTGTGTGTGTATGTGTGTTTGCTTTGTGGGCCCATGCTTTTGATGATAAAAGCAGCTTGTCAACAACTGTTTTGCTTCAAGAACTGATCAAAGAATTTTATGAGTTTTTAACTTTATTATTGAGTCTCTAGAAAATAAGTGCTCCAAGATTTGATACACGATTAATGACTTTGAATGACTTGATGTCTTGATAAGTTATCACATTTTTATTTATTTATTTATTTATTTTTTGTGGCTGGAGAGACAGCCGTGGGTGCTGGGAGCTGAACTCCTATATTTTTGGTTGTGAGCCCTAGCCTTTAACGGCTGAGCCATCTCTCCAGCCCAAGTTATCACTCTTAAATACCCTAATATAGAGCATGTAATAAAAACCTTCCTGATCAGTGTGCTGGCACACACTTTTAATCTCGGTATTTAGGAGGCAGAGGCAGAGGTAGTTGGATCTCGGGAATCTGAGGCTAGCCTAGTCTAGCTAGGGTTACTTAGTGAGATTTGATTGGAAAAAGCCTTCCCAGTTTCATTACCCATGGAGAGGTTTTTCATAAAACACACCCAGGTGTCTTACAAGTATTTACGAGTTGATAAAAAAACCTTCTTATATTTCTCCAAGCTCTATAACTTGGCATGGGGTAGAATCAGTTGTTGACACAACAATGTTCTTTTGGCAAAGGTGTTCTCGAACAGTTCATATTTAGAAATAATCTCTTTAATTACACAAAATTTTATATTTAGAATAGTTCAGGTGAAGTGTACTTCCACATATGTTAGCTTTTGGAATTTCCAGAATACCAACTGAGTACAGCTCTGATTCAAACAATCCTGTGGGCATTTCTTTACATTATCTCTGCTAAGGTAGCGGATACAAAGTCATTTTTTTCCCTGAGAGCTGTGTAGGATTCTTGATCTTTTTTTTTTTTTTTTTTTTTTTTTTTTCAGGGGAAGTGATGTCATTTCCAGGTGTTATAGCCCAGTTATTTCTGTTTTAGCATCATCCTCTCTGCTCCTCACACCCACCTTACATTAATCTATCTTTCTCTAAAGGTAACTTATCTTCTCAAAGAACATGGTTCTTGTGTCTTCCCCAGAGCACTCTCTGGAATGAGTTTTGCTTTTCTTTCAGAGGGACAGTCCTTGGGTGCAAGGAGCAGACAAGAGTGAGGAAGATCGTACTCCTGTAATTCCTCAGTATCAATCTGCGTAAAACCTTCTGCAGAGTCCAGGTATCCTTGTCCTCCTGGAATGAGTTCTATGGCTACATTATTAAATGTGAACAGACTCTACCCTCCCAAACCAGGCAGGGCAGAACCCGACTGGCACTTCTTCACATTGACATTATTGGCATTTAGGCCATATTCTCTTTTTTAATAGGGACTGTCAATACATTTTCTGTTGCTATGACAGAATATCTGATGCTGGGCAGTTTATGAAGGAAAAATAGATTCCTGTTCATATTTCTTAAAGGGATCTGCAGGTGGTTAGTAGGGGCTCATTTGATGCCATAACATGTCAGATAACATCATATGAGAGAAAGAGATGTAAGAGTGTCATGTGGGTTATGTGCATAACTTTCTCCCTTTCATATTATATATACTATATATAATATAAATAATAACATAGATATGTTAAACAGCTCTCATAAGATTTAGTCTATGTCCACAGAATTAAGCTAGTATGTGGGAAGCATATTATCCCCTTCAAAGGCTCCACCTCCCAATATGGCCACAAAATTAGTCATCAAATTTCAACATGAGCTTTGGTAGAAATAAGCCACATGGAAACCATAGCAAGGACAATCCTATGCTTTGTTGGTTATTTCCTAGTATCCTAGCTCCTTGGCGGCAGTTACTAGTGACACAGCCTTCCCCTCATTAAAAAATTGTCTCTAATTGTTAAATGTTGGAGGGAGAGGTTGTTGCCTATTGAGACTGACTAATTTATATCTTATGAGTTTTCTTCAGGAAGTCATAAGTGCTATTTATCAGCTACCCTTATTTAAGAGGCAACTTTCTTTTTTGTCTTTTAAAGATTTATTTGTTTTTATTTTATGTATATGGGTGTTTTGCTTGTATGTGTGTCTTATACACCATGTGTGTGCAGTGCCAGTGGAAGTCAGAGGTGAGTGATAGATCTTTTGAACCAAAATTACAGATCATTGTGAGCTGCCATGTGGGTGCTGGGAATCAAACCTGTGTCCTCTGGAAGAGCAACCAATGCTCTTAACCACTGAGCCATTTCTCTAACCCCAAGAAAGATCTTTCTTTAAAGCCGTTCTCAAATGATAATGAAGATCAGGCTGGAGCAATGCTCACCAGGAGCACTTGCAACTCAAACATCAGAACCTGAGTTCAAACCCCAGCACCCATGTAAAATGTGGGTGTGCATTGGTGATCACAGCACTGGGGCACAGAGAGTGGACCATCACTGGGGAGGGATGTGTACTTTGCCAGCCAAACTAGATGAAAAATGGCAAGTTCAGATTCAGTCAGAGACACATCCTCAAGGGGATAAGGTGAAGTGTAGTAGAATAGGATGTTGTTGTCCTCTGGCTCCTGTAAGTGCATAGAGCTGCTGCAGGAACCTTCATATTCATGTATACACATACCTACACATAACACACAGAGCATACACACACACACACACACACACACACACAGATAGAGGCAGAGAGATTGGGAGAGAGAGATCTCACACCCTAAACATTATGTTCTCTCTCTCTAGTCACTTAAGGTTTAATATTGTAACCGAGAACATAGAATCATAGCCTGAAGTGATATTCTTCCACCTGTGACTTACTTGTGAGACTATTCGTCATTATTTGGATGCACAGCTAGAAGCTATGCCATTCACTATTGTAAACAGATTTTTAATGAGTATTTATTGCTCTGAATTGGTAGTGGCAGAGATGGTAAGAATGTGATATTTCAGACTAAAGAAAGGAAGACCAAGATAGTAGCTGACGGCTAGATTTGTAGATGTACAGTCTGGCAAACCAGAGAAATAGCCACATCATCAGCCTTCTAAGTAGATCAAAACACCCTTCAGAAATGAAAATTAAAGTATTTCATAGGTCATTTCTGATGCTTGTCCAAAATCATAGGAGCAATATACAGAATTATATTTTCTGGAACCTGAGGAGTGGGGAATGGAGAGTTGGGTATAAAATTCAGCTATGAAAGATGAATAAGTTCTAAGGACTGCCCCAAATTGTACCAACAGATGACAGGACTTCAATATTGATATGATATTAAGTGGATAGATTTCTTATTTAGTGATATCACAAGTCTGTAAGCAAGTATGACATGTTAGAACGAGAATTTGAGTAAAGGAGTTGTTTTTTGCTCTCCTAGCTTTTCGGATACAATGAATGGAAGGCAACTGAAAGCTTGGCTGTCTCTTTTGGTCTCTGCTGGTCTTCTTTGTAGATGCTCAGTATTGTAAATCCCATATTCCGGACAGCATGGAGATAGACAGGAAGCACTTTACTGAAGCTGGCTTTGGTTGACCAGGTTCCAGCTGATGTTATTTTATATATTGCCTAGATTAAACTTTTATGTCTGTTCTGTTTATAGGAGAGTACACTGAAATGATAAATGGTAACAAATGTGCTTGGGACGAGACTAACAAGTTGTAGAGTTGACATTCAAAGCTGTTGTGTAATAAAAGGCCTATTACTTTTTATTTATTTTTTAAATATAATATCTTAAGTTTGTTTGACAATGTTTCATACATGAGTAAGTATTTCACTTCTCTGCTCCTTTCCCCCCTTCTCCTTCAATTCCCTCCCCCTTCATGACTTCTTCAAGGACC
>JADRCD010202982.1:0-10241 GCA_019843815.1 Montemys delectorum | reverse complement strand
GTGTGTGTGTGTGTGTGTGTGTGTGTGTGTGTGTGTGTGTGTGTGAGTTGAGGTGAGGTACTTCAGGAAAGAGACCAGAAGTTCAGGTCCACAGCTCCAACAACATCTGAACCTTGAGGGTGATGTGTGACAGGCAAGAGTAATCCTGATGGAGGTCAGTGACAAACAGTGGTAATACCTGATAAATAAATTTGTTTTAGGAAGACAAGAGCAAGCAAGCATCCAGGGACAGAACTGCATGGAGGGAGATGTGGCCACAGTTCAATTGTGGAACCTGCCTAAGGAGATCCCTTCAGCGGCCCCTGTGGAAATCAGGCTAACAGCTTCCCAGGGGAAACTATGAACTACCTGATCTACCAGGGGCCCGCTACTGAGTGTAGACCAAGGGAAACGAAATAAGCATGTTCAAATCCAACCATGTTCACTGTGGCATTGGCTACACCAGCCAAGACGTGCACTCAACGCAAGCTTCCATGCAGAAAGGAACAGACAAAGAAGATGTGGTGCCACTGTTCAGCTCTAAAAAGAAGGCCAGCCATGGTCTACAAACAGAGATGATCCACACATCTAGGATAAAGGAAGAAAGCCAGGCAAGAAGACAAATACTAGACCTCATTGTCTGCTGCATATGAGATCAACTGTCCAAAGCCTTTTACTGACGTAATCCCACCCCAAGCTGTGGAGCTACTGTCGCATTGTTAGCTGCTGGGAGAGAGAGACTCAGTTTTCTCCAAGAATGTAGCCCCTCATAGGCAGGCTGCACTCCAGTAGAAGACTACAGATCCAAGAATTTTAGAGCACCACAGATTGCTCTTGAAGAGATCTTTAAAAAAAAATTGAAAGGACATACAGTTGTATACACAGGGAATGCAGGATGAATTAGAAAAGAATGGACTGGAAGAAGCCAGCCATATGAGAGTAGAATGCAAGAGATCCTACTTAAGGAGAATCCCAGAATAAACAGGACTGTACTGGCTGGTTTTGTATGTCAACTTGACACAATCTAGAGTTATCACAGGTAAAGGAGCCTCCCATGAGGAAATGCCTCCATTCGATCCAGCTGTAAGGCATTTTCTCAATTAGTGATCAAGGGTGGGAGGGCCCATTTGGGTGATGCCATCCATGGGCTGGTAGTCTTGGGTTCTATATGAAGGCAAGTTGAGCAAGGCGGAGGAAGCAAGCCAGTAAATAACATCCCTCCATGACCTCTGCATCAGCTCCTGCTTCCTGACCTGCTTGAGTTCCAGTCCTGACTTCCTTTGGTGATGAACAGCAATGTGGAAGTGTAAGCTGAATAAACCCTTTCCTCCCCTACTTGCTTCTTGGTCATAATGTTTGTGCAGGAACAGAAACTCTGACTAGGACAATGACTAATTTGTAATTAATGTTTATTCTTATAAAATGAGACAAAATTGGAACATCAGTCACGTAGGAGTGAGAACTGAGTGGAGAACAAAATTATAGAAAATGTGGATGCTTCTTTTGCCAGTTCCAGACCTGGACCCATGAGTTCTCTTTGTCCCTGAGACACCTATTCTTATAAATTGAGACTATTACAGAAAGCCACAAGTGTACACAATACAAAGATCAGTGCATCTTGGGGAGCCGATCCACATCATGGCTCCTGCATCTATAAATCAGGGAACGGAGGAGGGGGAAGAAGGATTCTAAAAGCCGGAGTACCAGAGATCTGCTGTGGAACAGCCTTTCCAGAAATGGCTGCAGAAAAAAAGATCCAAACAATTGTAACATCAATAAATATGCTGACGCAGAAGGGGGAAATTTAAAAGGAATCCTACCACTAGACGAAGGATTGCAGGCAACTAAGGACTGCTAACAGAAGAAAACTAGCCTCTCCCAAGGATGAGGGTACTCTTGTTATTGGTTGTCCAATACAGAGTGATCAGCCATGAAACAACATACACAAACAACAACAAAGACTCACCAGGTTGTATATGTGGATGGGGATGGGGATGTGGATGTATATATACTCACATTTATGTGCATATAGCAATAATAATCAAAGAAACATGGCAGGAGATGAGGGAAGAAACCTAGGAAGGGCTGGAGGGAGCAAAAGGAAGACAACTGTGAGGCAATTCTATTTCAATTAAGAATGTCTAGGAAGGAAGGAACGAAGGAACGAAGGAACGAAGGAACGAAGGAAGCAAGGGAAGTAGGGAATGAGGAAAAGAGAAAGAAAAGAAGGAAATAAAGAAGAAAGGAAGGGAGGGAGGGAAAGAAGAAAGAGAAGAAGGAAAGAAGGAGGGAAGGAAGGAAGAGAAAGGAGGAAGGGAGAAAGGAAAGAAGGAAGAGAGGAAAGAAGAAGGAAGGAAGGAGGGAGTGAGGAAGGAAGGAAGGAAGGAAGGAAGGAAGGAAGGAAGGAAGGAAGGGAGGGAAAAGAAGAAAGGGAAGAAGGAAAGGAGGAAAGGAAAAAGAAAGGAAGGAGAAAAGAATGAAGGAGGAAGGGAGGAAAGAAAGGAGGAAGGAAGGAGGGAGAGAGGAAGGAAGGAAAGCAGACTATAGGACAGAATTCTATAGTATGACATCAGATTATTCTTCAAAAAGATTGAAACTTGCACATTTGCTAAAGACTTCAAATTTTTAATTTCAATAAAGAATTCAGGTTGGTTGATCATTTTTAAAAGTATGCATTGACAAAAAAAAAATGTGGCTGGATTTTTTAACTCTTTCTTCTTTTTCAAGAGCACGAAAGCATGTAGCCGATCTAGCCTTTGGCACGCCATTCTCCCACCTCTGCTCCCTGAGGTTATAGGTGTACACTTTCTCATTCAGGGAAAATGTTTCTCCTTTTAACAGAGATAACAATTCCATGGAATATCCACTGCACAGATTCACCTGAGAGTACGCTTAAAATTCTATGATTCTCGAGCCCTACACTTAAGTCTCGGGAATTATCGTGAAGAAAGGACAGAAGCCCAGGAAGTCTGGTATGACAGAAAATCTGCACCATGAGATATCAACAATATGGCTGCCAGAACAAGACTTGAACAGTGACAGCAGCAGTTTACATGCCAACATGCATGAGAGAAATCTCAGAAGGCCCCACGCTTGACAACTGATGACTGAGGGAGAAATCAATCAATGTCAGGGATAAAAACCCCTGCTGGTTAGACAATGCCAAGTGGTGTGCCTTGAAAGCGTGTGTGTGTGTGTGTGTGTGTGTGTGTGTGTGTGTGTGTGTGTGCAACTAAATCAACTCAGCTGACTGTGTGTCAGCATATGTGTGTGTGTGTGTGTCTGTGCAACTAAATCAACTCAGCTGACTGGGTGTGTCTATGTGTCTGTCTGTCTGCAGTCTGTGTGTCTGTGCATGTACAGGGCCAAGGATCTGAGGGGGAGAGACATAGGAGAAGTTGGAGGGAGGAGAAAGAAGGAGGAAATTATGTAAATACGGTTCACTCATATAAAGTTCTCAAAAAACAATTTAAAAAAAAATAACATTTTCTCCTTGTCACCTCAATTTTAAAGTTATATACATTGTAAGAACATATATGCCAGGCCAGATTATTACCTGTTTAGCATCCCAAGTGCTAAAGCCTGAATTCCTTCTCAAAAGCCTGAATCCTTGCAGGGCTAACTAGGTAGGTTCTGATCGACATCCAGTGTGCTTTCCCTGTTCATTCCACAGATCCACGGGCCTTCTCTTGCCTTACTGTGGTGCTCCAACCCCCGAGAAGCCCTTCCCCTGCTTACCTTCCCTCAGAAGTGCTCACCACCATTATTTTTAAATTATTTTTATGACCCACATCCTCTCAAGTAAGTACAAGGCTCTCCATACTGTTCCTGTATAAATCTCCAGTGACCGGAGGTAGTACCTGGTCCGAAACCAAAGGCCAACAAATCCTCCTTGAGTTATAAAATTTAAATGAGTAACTTACACTTTTATTCTACTAAACCTATTTTCTTGGGGGGGGGAGCTGTGAAGATGACTCAGTGGGTGAAAACCCTGGTCTCATAAATGTGACTGTCCCAGTTCTCTCCCAAGAATCCACAGAAAGGTAGAAATAAATAAACAAGTTGAATCACATATAAATATCCACAATAGTAACAACAACAAACTTACAAAAACAGGAAAGGAAAGGTGTTCCATTAGTGGACCTTTCCTGGTTAAGAGCTCTAAGCTGACTTGTACTGACTGGCTTGCTATCCAAGACTGCCTTGATGGTTTTAAGGCTTCTAGAGTTCCTGTGTTTTTGCTGGAAAGTTTATATATGTCCAATTAAAGAACACTGGGAGGATAACACATGTGAGAGCTGAAGGAGAAGAAGGCCGGAACATCCTGGTATGTATTACGAGGTCCAGGAAGTAACTGTATTAGTGGATCTTATGGTTTGAACAGAATTCCTGACACATACAACTAAGGGGGAAAGAGATGTTTCACTACTGGTTGCATAAGATTCGATGCATGGTTGTGTGGTCCATGCATTCGGGTGGGCATCATGGTGGTAGGAACCAGTGCTAGAAGAAGAAGGCTGTTCACTTCGTCGTAGGCAGGAGTCAGAGGGAGAAGTCTTCAAAGCCGAGTTTCTGCTCACCTACTCCCTCTAGCCTGTCCCCACCTCTTAGACTTTCTACAAGCTCCCAGATTAACTCCACTACTGAGGACCATGTGGTCCAAACACAGGTATGGGGAGGAAATTCCCATTCAAGCCATAAGTGAGGTATTGCATAAGAAAACTGGAAAGCACATTAGCATTCTTCCACCAGTGGGGCAAGGATGGAAGGCTGTCAAAGGACCTGGTTGTCCCCTCCTCCCAAACAGCTGGGATTCGTTTTAAGGACCATTTTGCTTCCTTCAACCTTGACGATTTTCCTCATACTGTCTCCTCAACCTGTGTCAAGGAGAAAACAGGCCATGTCCTCAGAAAGAAGGGCTTGTAGAGGGAGCTAGACCACTGTATGTGGAAAGCCATGGGACGACCGGTCTTTGGTGAGGAATGTCACGTGAAACTCAAAGTGACCAGACATCTTTGAAGCAGCATCAATGCCATCTGGAGTAACCACATTGCACAAAGAGCAGGATGTGACCCTAGTCATCTTTAGCAAGAATGGCGGTTGTCACTATATCAGCCATGTGACAGATCAGCGCAGCGCATGGGCGCCACGGGAGCATAGGGGAAGTCCCAGCCCTGAAAGTCCGTGCCCATTGAAAGTGTCATGAGCTCTGGACATTGTCCACAGTGACCTTGGCCCTTTTGACTCTGCATTTGTAGATGCCCCTTGCTAGCCTCAAGACCTTTGCATCTCGCCATTGGGTATCTAAGTCCAGGGGACATATTGAACATGACTGAGCAAGCATAAGCCATGAGGATGTGCTGAGTCCAGGAAACAGGGGTGGGAGACATCTGCTTTCTTCATCCCTCTAATGGAAAGTGGACTCCTGTGATCTCACCTATCATGGGGTTTCTCCCGGAGAAAGAATGTTCAGAGTTTGATTAGTCATGTCTATTGAAGTCTACCCAGACGGCTTTATAATTTCAACACGACCTCTCAAAGGTGTCTATCCACACACCCTTCTTCTCAATATAGGCACCCCACCTTCTATAACTTAAAACAAAGCCACTGAAATGGAGACAACACAGTGCTGGATTACTCATTCCAAGAGCAAATGCCTAAGCTCTTTGACCAGTGTCTGCTCTTCCTATTTTGACCTCATCTGAATTTCCACATTTGATAATAAATACAAAGCACACCATGACCAACACAGTCCACACACAAGAATCCATACTACGGGCAGAGGAGACAGACCACAGAACACACCATGACCAACACAGTCTATACACGAGTCCTTCCTACAGGCTGACAAGACTACCACAGGTGCTCCAACTTTTCCTCTACAGCCATTCTTCGTCATAACTGCCCCAGCTAGCACTTAGTAGGGCAATATAACCCTTTAGCAGCTGAGAGACCTTGCCGTTTCAGCCTGGGTTAGTTTTGAGTCAGCTCTTGGTCACCTCAGCTGCTCTAGCTGACAGTGCAAGAGGAGGTGCCATGGCTCTTCCTTTCCTGTTTTAGAAACCAGGGTCCATCAACCCCGAATAATAATCCAGCATTCTCTTTTCATGGGTTTCCAGTGGCAGGTGAATCCCTGGATCGCCAAGAGGTTGTCGCAGCTCCCAGTTTTATAGACGTATTGCATCATCTCTGGGTGGAAGCAGTTCTTCATTGAGTGCTGAAACACCCTGGACTGGTAGAGCCATGGACCAAATGTAAACTTTTGATCAGTATTTTTGAGTAACATGCCCACATTTCATACCCACATCTCTGAATTTGTATCCCAAAGCAGTTAGGAAGGGCATAAGCTCCCCATAAGTTCAAAACAAAGGCTTCATCTTAACCCGTGCTCCATGTTTCCAAGGGCCTCCAGCAGACAATATATCTAAGTTGAAGGTCCATCTTTCTGTCAGGCTAGGGTCAGTGGAACCTGTAGTTAGGCCAGGAAATCTTGTGCCTATAAGCCCACCACCTTATCTCAAAAGCTTATGTGATTCTACTGAGTGAAATTTTGTTTCAAGAAACTCGGGAATTCAGTGCTGATCGGACTACGGTGCTTATAAAGCAACAACACGGAAAGATTAAAACTTTGTGATGTTGAAGGATTTAAAACTTGATGGAAGGGGTAGCCAGAGAAGAAGCCTGAGCATAACACAAGTATGTTATGATGTATATATAGTTGATGGGGGCATAATTTCTACTCTACAGCACAGTCAGCGCTACAGATCTTTAAAATCCGTGTGCTCGGGCCTGGTTGCTCCTTCTACATAGCTGGAACCTCACTGTGCCCTTGTTAAGTCACCATGCTGACAGGAAGACCCTGCTACCTAGATTTTTGCACCGTTTATAACCCTGCCATCGTCTGAGCCCGTTATCAGACTAAGAAAGACTTAGAAGAGAGCTCTATGGTGAAACGCTCTTTGGTCTTTAGGATGAGGTAAAGCTTGCCTCCACGGTGGGGCCTCCCGGTAAGCTAGCAGATGAACGTAGTCTGATCCCCAGAGCTCATCCTGAGGCGTGGATCCAGCATCTTCCCCGAGTGTACCCATCGCCCGTTCTCAAATGTTATTCTTTCCAAGCCTCTGACCATCTGGCCAAACCATAGGCCACTGTCCAGGAATTAGATGGAGATAATTGCCTGAAGCAATGTCTCCTCGGTAATTAAGCACGCCACAAGCATCTGTTCCCAGGAGAGTCTTTACGCTTTGTGAATTCGGGGACCACCCTTGAGTGGTGGCCAAAGCACCTCAGCAATTCAGAACCCAAGGCTTTGACCGGCTCCTGGCATATACTGAGGAGAGAATGCTGTGAGCCACAAGAAAGGAACTAACTCTTCCTGGAACCTTCCAGAGAGCATGGGGTAGGGTTAGGGTGGGGTTCTGAACTGAGCTGCCAGTACTGTGGCCCACGTGCCCTCTGGATCTGCCCACTCTACTACCACTGCAAAAACCTATCAAGCCACAGAAACACTCGGGGTGTGTACCCACCGCTCCCATCCCACGTCTAATTCCAACACAAACAGAGGCCAGCAAAGAACATCCTGTCTCTGTGGTGGGTAGAGACCTAAAGAGAAATTCAGGGAGGGGGAAAATGCTTTGGAAAAGGTTTCTTTCTTTAACTTTTTTTTTTTTTTTTTTTTTTGAGAACTTCAATTTCTGAAACTCCTTCCTATTAATCACATCTTGGAGTCTGAGATTACAGATCAACTACCCCGGTGGCCTTTTAACCCTAATTAACCCACTAGCTCATTTGGTGCCCCTACTTCATTTAACTACGTGTTGCAGTTTATAAAAAAAAAAAAAAAAATCTAAGTGGCCTCACGTCTGGTCCAATACTGCACATTCCACAGTTCTTGCTCGGGCCACTTCCTTCCCTATGGAGCCATTGCCTAACGGTTTCCAAAGCTGATATTAATATCGCAGACCATTATAATATAGTTATTTTCAGAGAAGGCTGGGAGGAAGTCATGTGACATCAATTGGTCCCGTGGGGTCTCTTAAGTCTCCATTTAGCATGTTGTTTTTGTTCACGGCAACAGCAATGGAGTGGAAACAGCCAGGAAGTTACTATTATTGTGCCTCGTGAGTAATTATTTTCTAGAGCTTGTTTGGTTAATGAGTCAGTCAGTTCTCCTTTTCTAAGTGTGTGAAGGCAGCTAGTAGCTGGGTCAGAGGCATGCATTCACGTGTGTGCGTGTACACATACACAAATACACGCACACACACATACACACACATGCATCCACATATGTACACATGCATGCACACACACACACACATACACACACATGCATGTACACATACACAAATACATGCACACACACATACACACACATGCATCCACATATGTACACATGCATATACACACACACACACACACACACACACACACACACACACTCAGACCTAGGCCACCATCCATTTGTCCTGTTTTAACATGTACTATGATATGAGCTTATTAAAGGGTCAGGACATGGAAAGCTAAATCAAATTATTTGAAGTTTTATAGTTTGAGAGACAGGAATTCAAAAGCTCCCAGGCATAAACTTGGTCCTATTTCAATGAGTGAACCAGAAGAGTGTCATATTGAAACTTTGGCACCAATACGCTCTGTTATTTTATGTTTACATCATAAATCTTACTAGTTTCTAGAGGGTCATCACAGACATCCACCTCGGTGGGATAGGGCAGTAGTGTTTTTTCAGTTTCTCAGACTAAGATATGATATGTCACACATGTAGAGTAATTTAAAAACGGTTATAGAGTAAACAAGCAACGGTCCAAACTACTCAGAGAAACTCCAGGAACAAATTAGAGTTCTCAAAAGAGTTTCCCAGGGTGTAGGGATCAAATGAGTTGGGTGGATGTGCACAGTGAGTTCTAGTGTGTGCATGAATGGCCTCCCATCTCTGCCAGTCCCTCTGCCCTTCCTGGGTCCAGGCAGTTCTAAACTGCCCTGTGACTCTAGAGCAGTGCTTCTCAACCTTCCTAACGCTGTGACCCTTTAACACAGTTCCTCATGTGTGGTGACCCCCCAGCCATACAATTCTTTGCATTGCTGTGTCATAAACTGTAATTTTGCCACAGTTTACGAATCATAATGTAAATACTTGCAGGATGTCAGAGAGATGAACTCTGTGAAAGGGTCACTCCAGCCCAAAAGAGAGTGAGACCCACAGGTTGAGAACCCCGGCTCTGGGGGCCGAACCAGGCTTTGCCATCTGCAATGAGGGGATTCCGCATTTCAACCAATGGTTCACGCGGATGTTAGTAATAAAGTAAGCGACATTCTCATGAGTTTGTACCCATTGACACAAACTAGAGTTCTCTGAGAGGAGGACCATCGATAGAGATGTCTAGGCAAATCTGTATAGCATTTCCTTGACTGATGTTCACTGGAAGAGGGCTCGGTCCCCTGTAGTGCCCCTGTGAGGCAAGATGGATGGTATGGAGAACAAGCCAGTTAAGCATCGTTCCTCCATGATCTCCGTAAATTGCTGCCTCTAGGCTCCTTCCCCAACTTTTCTTCATGAGAAACTGTAAATTATAAACCCCTTCCTTGCCGAGTTGGCTTTGGCAGTGGCATGTATCACAGCAGTAGACATCTAATTGGGACACAGAATGAAAAATCCTTCCCAGTGATTTCTGGTAGGAGAACCGGCCAGCTCATTGGCATGAGAAGTAGCTTGTCTTTTACAAAGATGTGTTGGAAAAAATACCAATGAACTGTTCTTCAAGGTAGCAGCAGTCACTTAGGCGACATGGTATACACCTATGGTCCTCGCACTGGAGAAACTGAGGCAAGAGGATCTGTAATCACATTTGCCTGCCACTGATGCCAGATTGGAGTGCATACTGAGATCCTATCTTTAAAATGGATGTTTTTTAAAAATGTTATACAGTGTGGATTTGATTGTTTTTGAAGATTCTGAAGTGAGAAAAAGGATGTATCTAAAAAGAATAATACATTTTTTTTTTTTTTAAAATCAGGGAGAGTCTGGGAGTTGTTTGCCCCAAAGACTAGATTTTAATATGAAACCTTTCTCAGTTTTTACACTGTATTAAAGTTTTATCCTTAATCAGTAAGCCAACAAAATAGGTAATAAACCCGTTCTTTCTTAATTTAGTCAGATCAAAGTACTAAAGCCGTTCCGTTCACGTAACCCATTCGCTATAACCAATAAATAAGTGTAAAAGGTTTTATGAGCACGGGTGTGAGAATGT
>JADRCD010202981.1:29325-46215 GCA_019843815.1 Montemys delectorum | reverse complement strand
GAGAGAGAGAGAGAGAGAGAGAGAGAGAGAGAGAGAGAGAGGTCTGGGCAAGAGAAGGAAGACTAGGCTTTTCACTCTAAAATGGACATTTCTTCTGAGGGATAGTGTGTGTGTGTGTGTGTGTGTGTGTGTGTGTGTAAATAGCTAATAACTTTCTTTCTCTATTGATTGGGGTTTTGTTGTTGTTGTCCACAGTGATGGGAATTGAACCTAGGGACTCTGTCATGCTAGGTAAACCCTCTAACCATTAGGCTATCACCCTAGTGCCATCCCACCACCCAGTAATTCTGAACCCAGGCACAGAGGTGCATTCCTGTAATCCTAGCGCTCTGGAACCAGAGGCAAGAGCATTGGCAAAAGGTACAGCCTGGGCTACAAGCGAGGCCCTGTCTCAGCAGACCAGAGAAAGGCAAAACGGAGATTCTTTTGGGAACTTGCTGAGGTGGTGAACGGAAAACTGTGAGACCACCACTGCCCTGAAACTTTGAACTTCTAATCTTCCTGCCTGTATTCAGATTACAGGAGTCTAACACCACAGCTGGTTTATACAGAGCTGGAGATGGAATCCAGGGCTTCATTCATTTGAGGTAAGCACTTGATCAACACATATAAAGAATCTAGAGCTGGGCAGTGGTGGCACACGCCTTTAATCTCTGCACTTGGGAGGCAGAGACGGGGATTTCTGAGTTCAAGGCCAGCCTGGTCTACAGAGTGAGTTCCAGAACAGCCAGGGCTACACAGAGAAACCCTGTCTTGAAAAACAACAAACAAACAAACAAACAAACAAGCAAAAAATGAATCTTATTTTTTTTCTTGAGACTTATGCATTTGGGCCCCGATCAGCTGGGTAGCGAGGCAGTCCAGGTTGAGGGTGTAGCTGTAGTGAGTTTACCTAGCTTGTAGGAGGCCTCAGGCTCCATCACCAGCACCGCTTTGGGCAAATCTGTACATCTTCACTTCCTTAACCTTAATATGGAGTTAGTGATCAACTGGCCTTAGGCAAGGCGTCCCAGGAGTGGGACACAGTGATCATAGCTCCCTAACTCCTTCCCTCCCTCCTCTCACCCTTTGGGAGGTCTAGTCAACCAGGTGAGAAAGCCCTTCTGAGCTTCTGTTTCTCCTTCACACAGTGTAGCAGCGCCTTCTGCAAGGATTCCCTTATTCTGAGACCCTGTGTCTGCTTTCATGTCCATCTTCCTCAGAAAAGCCCCTTTAGCTCCCATGTCACCGAGGTCTTGATTGTTACAAACACCCCTGGCACCCGGGCATTCCAGCACCATGTAATGGACGTTAGTACCAAGCAGGAGAGAGAGAGAGAGAGAGAGAGAGAGAGAGAGAGAGAGAGAGAGAGAAGGAGAGAGAGACAGAGAGACAGAGAGACAGAGAGAGAGGGAGAGAGAGAAACAGTCAGACAAAGAAACAGAGGGAGACAGAGACAAAGAAAAGAAAGAGAAACAGAAACCTGGAGAGAAGGCTCAGTAGTCAAGAACACTATACTGTTCTTACAGAAGACCCAAATTCAGTTCCCAGCACTTACAGGCAGCTCACAATTGTTCCTCAGTAAACAACCTCTGGCCCCTCTGCAGACACACACACACACACACAGACACACACACACAGACACAGACACAAAGACACACAGACACACACACACAGACACAGACACAAAGACACACAGACACACACACAGTTTAAGAGATCAGGGCATGGTGGCACTTGCCTTTAATCTCAGCACTCAGGAAGCAGAGGTAGATGGATCTCTGTGAGTGGGAAGCCAACCTGGTCTACATTAGTGAGTTCCAGGCCAGTGAGGATATATAGCAATAACCCATTTAAGGAAAGAAAGAAAAGAACATGGATTTGGACTGGCAAGTTGGCTCATTTGGAAAAATACCTGCTGAGATAACAGGAGGACCTGAGTTCAATACCCAGCACCCATGTAAAATGCCCACAAGACAACTCACAACCATCTGTCACTCTATGATCCAACAACCTCACACAGATGTACATGCAGGCAAAACATCAATGCACATAAAATAAAAATAGATAGATAGATAGATAGATACAGACAGACAGACAAACAGGCAGACAAACAGACAGACAGACAGACAGACATCAGGGCAGCACCCTTGTGGTCTTAGCTCTGGGGACCTAGAGATAGAAAGATCCTTGGAGCTTTCTGGACATCTAGCCTATCTGAGTCAGAAGGCTCCAGGTTCAATGAGTGACCCACTCTTGAAAAAACAGACAAACAAACAAACAAACAAACAAACGGTGGGCTGGAGCTGGCTCCACAGATATGAGCATTTGCTTTTGCAGATGTGCTGTTCCCAGTACCTAGATTTAGCTCCCAACAAACTCTAGTTCCAGAGGATCCCATGCTCTCTTCTGACCTCTGCTGGCAACAGGTATTCATGTTGTGCACTACATTCATACAAGCAGAACATCCATACACATCAAATAAATTTTAAAAAGCTAAAATTAAAAAAAAAAAGGTGTATGGAAACTATGAAAAGCACTCAGTGTCAACCACTGGACTATACACACACACGCACACTCACACACACACACACACACACACACGCACACATGTACACATACATACACACACATGCACACACATGCACACTCACACACACAGACACACATGCACACACACGCACACTCACACGCACACACGCACACTCACACACACAGACACACACACACTCACACACACATGCACACACACGCACACACACACACATGCACACACACACAGACACACATGTACACATACAGACATGCACATGCACACATGCACAGACACACATACACACATATATAGAGAATACAAATATACACACACACATATACACACTTGCACAAACAGATACACACAGAGACATGTGCTTGCACACATGAACAGACAGACATACACACACATACACACACATACACACAGATACACACATATACACACATAGATGGAGGAATGGACAGACAGATACAGGGACACGCACAGAGAAAAAAGTTATTGCTATTAATCTGATGCCTGATATCAAAGACCTGTGCTCTCTAGGCAATGGTTCTAAGACTAAACTACACCCTCAGCTTTTTTTTAAAAAGATTTACATATTTATTTATTTATTTATTTATTTTTCGAGACAAGGTTTCTCTGTATTGCCTTGGCTGTCCTGGAACTCACTCTGTAGACCAGGCTGGCCTTGAACTCAGAGATCCACCTGCCTCTGCCTCCCAAGTGCTGGGACTAAAGGCATGCGCCACTACGCTCAGCTTACATATTTATTTTATGTATCTGAATACACACTATAGCTGTAGGGATGGTTGTGAGCCCTCATGTCGTTATTGGGAATTGAATTTTAGGACCTCTGCTCGCTCCAGTTGGCCCAGCTTGCTCCGGCCCAAAGATTTATTTATTACTATACATAAGTACACTGTAGCTGTCTTCAGACAGCACCAGAAGAGGGCGTCAGATCTCATTACAGGTGGTTGTGAGCTACCATGTGGTTGCTGGGATTTGAACTTAGGATCTTTGGAAGAGCAGTCAGTGCTCTTACCCACTGAGCCATCTTGCCACCCTCAGTCTTCTAAGAACTTTGTATAAGCTCATTGATATATTTCACCCCTTAAACCTACATCACCAAGTCATAGATGGGCACCTGAGAGACAAGGTTCTTGGGCAACGCTCTGTCCCAAGGCATGCCTCAACCTCTCTGAACTCCCGGACTCACTCTGAGCACCTTCCTGTCTGTAGGCTTTGGCCTGACATCTTCTACAGCAGTAAACGTAAAATAAAATGGGTGTTGTCCTCATGTGTTAAGGGTTTTGAAACTCGGATAGGTGCAATAACTTACCCAGGGCTGGAGAGATGACTCAGCTCTTCCAGAGGTCCTGAGTTCAATTCCCAGCAACCACATGGTGGCTCACAACCATCTGTAATGAATCTGATGTCCTCTTCCGGGGTGTCTGAAGACAGTGACAATGTACTTACAAAAAGAAAATAAGTAATTCTTTTTTAAAAATTTTTTTGAAAGATTTATTTATTATTATAGATGAGTACGCTGTAGCTGTCTTCAGATGCACCGGAAGAGGGCATCAGATTTCATTATGGGTGGTCGTGAGCCACCATGTGGTTGCTGGGATTTGAAGAGCAGACGGTGCTCTTACCCGCTGAGCCATCTCACTAGCTCCGAAAATAAATAATTCTTAAAAACAACAACAACAACAACAAAAAACCCAAACAAAAAAACAAAAACAAAAACTCACCCAATCACACCGTGAGGGAGGGACAGCATCGTGAGCTTATCAGAGCTGCCCCCTCCCCTGCCCCTCCAGTGAAAGCTTGGAAGGCCTGGAGGCCTCTAGGTCTTACTGTTAGGGACCCTTAGGCCTGACTTCCCTGACACTATGAATTGACTGGGTCCCTGGTGCAGCAGTGTGGTACCCCGAAGCAAGGCTGACTACAAAGACTGCCCCCTTACCCACCTCCTTCAGCCTCAGCAGCTAGGGTCAGGGGGCTCACAGAGAGGGCACACAAGGCCAAGCTGCAGCGATGATCTATACATACAGCCCAGCAAGCCCCAAGGCCCATTGTCTCCCCAGAAGACAATATAGATAAAGGACCTAGCCTAGTGGGTTGCTTGCATCAATCTGTAGCCATGGAAACCCCTAGGGAGACAATTCCAAAGCCCTCCCTGTCACCCCCCCACACACACTCTGCAGCTGTGTCCCAGCCCCCTGTGGGAGGGGAACTGTGGGTAATTGCCGCCCCTCTTCCCTACTGCCACCTCCAAGTGGGACACAGCTGGATCTCCCTCAAGCCCCCTCCCCCTGCAGTAATGAAGGGTCCTTGGGCCTTAAGTTCTAAGCCTTCTGGGTCAACTTAAGGTTCCAAGGTGATGAGAAACGCCCTTGATCCCAGGGTCAGCTACCAGAGAAAAGGTTCAATAGAATCTGCCAACATCTCAACAGTGATAGCGTAGGTTTCCGGCGTGTGACTGTCCTCTTGTGGCCAGTTGGTGCAACTGTCAGCTGGTTATGTAACTCTTGTGTTAGGATAGCCTTGCCTAGTAGATTTTATTCTGACCCTGTGGGTGGGAGGGTTTTTTTTGTTTTTTGTTTTTTTTTCGAGACAGGGTTTCTCTGTGTAGCCTTGGCTGTCCTGGAACTTACTCTGTAGACAAGGCCGGCCTCGAACTCAAACTCAGAAATCCACCTGCCTCTGCCTCCCAAGTGCTGGGATTAAAGGCCTGCAATACTACTGCCCGGCAGGGTGGGAGGTCTTATCCTATATATGAAAGCTTAAGCCGAGGCTTCCAGAGAATATTCCAAGGGGAAAAAAGCAGGCAGTTAAGAGGGTCAACCTAAATAGCATTAACTCAAAATACCGGCCTCTGCTGTTACCTGCCTCAAGGCTGGGTAAGGGGGAAATGACTAGGATGGGTGATGGAGTAGGAGGGGGAAGTGGGTTAGAGGGAGAAGCTAAGGTAGAAAAGCTACGGTTCTTTCTCCAGGGGCCTGGAGAAGGAAATGCAGGAGAATGTTAGCCTCCGAGATGACCCATGACCCTTCCAGGGCCCTGACTCAGTATTTCCCCAGACACAAAGCTCCAGAGACTGTGTCAGTGGCCTGAAACTATTTCTAGGAAGTGGTTAACATCTACTTCCCCTTCGCTTGTGAAGACTAAACCTGACAGGAGGCATGGAGCTGGACAAGGAGCACCTTTAATCTAACGGGGCAGGCAGAGCGTGTAAACGGCCGTACTATAGAATTGGTGTTGGGCTAAGATACAACAGGACAGTGTGAACTAGGATCGTTGTCAGTTTCTGGGGATGAGCATTATAGCCATCACTACTCAAAACCAGTGAGACTCCGAAGGCTGGCTGTCGGTCCTGGACCTCACAGAGAGCCTGCCTCCCTAGGGCTGGGAGTAAAGTTGTGTACCATCACACTTGTTTTTGTTTTTGTTTTTTGTTTTGTTTTGTTTTTTTGGTTTTTTGAGACAGGGTTTCTCTGTATAGCCCTGGCTGTCCTGGAACTCACTCCGTAGACCAGGCTGGCCTCAAACTCAGAAATCTGCCTGCTTCTGCCTCCCAAGTGCTGGGATTAAAGGCGTCCGCCACCACTGCCCAGCTTGTTTTTGGTTTTTGTTTCTTAAAGTATTTATTTATTTATTTATGTCTGCGTGCCCTATCTGCATGGACACCTACATGCCAGAAGAGGGCACACTGTAGATATTTGTGAGCCACCTTGTAGTTTCTGGGGATTGAACCATGGAAGAGCAGAGGTCCTGAGCCATCTCTCCAGCTCCCACAACCTGTTCCTTTCTTAGCCCTTTGCCTAAAATCAATGACAATGGGGGCCACTTTGGTTTTGTTGGAGATTGAACTTAAGGATCTGCGGACTGGGCAAGTGCTATCCTTGACACTTCTCCAGGGCATTGTGTATGCCAGGCCGGGGCCCTGTCGCTTACCTTGGTCTGGACTCCAGATTTACTCCAAAGTTTTATTACTTCTATTGCTCTGAAGCATTAAGGCACTGGATTGTTCGTTTGTTTTGTTTTTAAAGATGTATTTATTTAATGTATATGAGTACACTGCCGCTGTCTTCAGACACACCAGAAGAGGACGTCAGATCCCATTACAGATGGTTGGAGACACCATGTGGTTGCTGGGATTTGAACTCAGGACCTCTGGGAAAGCAGTCAGTGATCTTAACTGCTGAGCCATCTCTCCAGCCCCGGGGTTTTTTGTATTTATTTATTTTCATGGTCTTAAGGCGTTTATTATAGAAAAGAGAGAGAGAGAGGGAAAAGGTAGAGAAATAGAGACCAGCCATGGCCACGTGGAGAGAGGGGGATGGGAGGGGGAGAGAGGGAGCAAGAGGTGAGAGGAAAGACAAGAAATCAAGAGTAAGAGGTTAAGAGAAGGAGAGTGGAGGGGTTAAGCAGCCCCTTTTACAGTGGGCTGGGCTACCTTTCTGTTCCCAGGTAACTGTGGGGTGGGGCATAGCTGGCTGTGGTCAGGTGACTGTGGGGGTAGAATCCAGCCAGAGTGCTGGGAGCTGGGGGGCATTGTCTATAGGAGAGATAGCACAGGACAATGGTGTGAGGGTTCCTGGTATCAGCAGCCTAATGTTTGGGGGCGTGGCTTACTATTCAGTCCCTTGTAGAATTTTCTACTGGCTCTCCGGGGTTTGTTTTGTTTCATTTTGTTTTTGTTGTTGCTTTGATCTCCGGGTTTTGTTTTGTTTTGCTGTTGTTGTTGTTGTTTTTAATTGAGAGAATTTTGAATCAGGAATGAACACAGAATGTACAACACTCTCAGTGACTTAACAGGTTCAAAGAAAGGCAAGGGGCTTGGTGAAGCTTACCTGTAGTCCCGCCCTTCTAGTGCTCAAGGCAGGAGGGTTTCGAGTTTGGGGTCAGCCTGGGCTATACACAATGCTTATCCAAGAATCAAGAAACTGAGTCTGGTGCTACACATCTGTAATTCCAGCACTCAGGAGGTAGAATCAAATGACTCAAGAGCTCAAAGCTATTCTTGGCTACTTAGAATGTTGGAGGCCAGCCTGGGCTACCTGATGCCCCATCTCAAAAACATTTGCAAAAAAAAAAAAAAAAAAAAGGAGAAAGACACACAGAAAGAGACAGAGACAGAGACAGAGAGAGCTAGCAAGCATAGAGTATTTTCCCCAGGGTTGGGGGGTGAATGAAGCAAGACGTTTTAAGCAGAGCACCATGAGTCCTTGAGGAGCAGAGGTGGCAGAGGCACCTTGGGAGAAGTGTGTTCATCATAACTCGGGACTGAAATGTGAAGAGGCTGGAGATCAAAGATGCTGGGGGGTCTGGAGGGGATGGCCCAGCCATGGTGGGGAGCTGCTTGCTAGATCTTAAGCTTGAAACAGATAAAAAGAGGCACTCTCAGGAATGGGGGGGGGGGAAAAGTTTGAGCTTGGTGCTCCCCCAAATTGCTCTAGACACCTCTATTGGTTCTCTCTCTGTCTGACTCTAGATTGACCTTGAGCTACTGGCAATCCTCCTGCCTCATCCTCCCAAGTGCTGGGATTATGGGCATGAGCCACAAAATCTAGAAAAAAAAATTGACCTAGACCAACAATACAAATTTTTAAAAATAGCTAATGTTTAAATTAAATTTATTCTTTCATGCATGTATGTAGTGTGTTCTGAATACTCTTTTTTTTTTTTTTTTTTGGTTTTTCAAGTCAGGGTTTCTCTGTATAGCCCTGGAACTCACTCTGTAGACCAAGCTGGCCTCAAACTCAGAAATCCGCCTGCCTCTGCCTCCCAAGTGCTGGGATTAACTGAATACTCTTATTCCCACCCTTTTCTCCACCTCCCACTCCCAACCCTCCCTCCAAGAGCAGCTTTTTTTTTTCTTCTTAGTTCTGGAGATTGTAGTAAACAAACGCCTCCGCAAGTGCTCTATCACTGAGCTATATGTGCAGATGGATGGCCCCCTTTCATGTGGGGTCACCTCCACAGGTCCCAGCATCTGGGAAAAACACTGTCAACGTCTGGGAACATCTGGAAAGAATCTGCTCAAACCAAACTGGAAGTCCGGGCTTTCCCACCAGGGCCTCAGCCTTCTCTCCGCTGTCTACGCATGCGCCAGATGCCGCAGTTGACCTCTAGATGGCAGCCTTCCCCTTTCGCCTCAGAAGGAAACCAGCAAGCCAGAGGACATCCATAGCTCACTGCTCACCAGCAGTGCATAGCCCTTGAACCTGAGAAAACAAAGACTTAAAAATCTCACAGATGGGTGGGAACAAGGTCTGTTAAGCGCTCTCCTTCCTCTATAGTGAAGACTGACCCATCCCCAGCAAACTCCGGTTCATTCCCTGCCTCTGCGTAGACTGCCCATTCCTGGATTGTCTTGGTGTTTCACATAAACTAGGTCCTACAATTTGTAGCCTTGGGCACTTTTCCACTTGATAAAATGTTTTAAAGGCTCATTCATGTTGGGGTATAAATGGTTCTTCTTTTCTTTTCATGGCAAAATATATATATATATAATTGTGTTTATATATAACACATATATGTGTATGTATGTATGTATATGTATACACACACAGATATATACATATATACACACACATACATACATACTGGGCCTGTAATCTCGGCACTTAGGAGGCAGAGGCAGGTAGATGTCTGTGAGTTCAAGGCTGTCGTGGTCTAAAGAGTGAGTTCCAGGACAGTCAGAGAGACCCTGTCTCAAACCAAACATACAGATCCACACACTGACTGTATGGCTACGGTTTACAGTTTATTTAATTTATCCATTTGTCAGTTAATGGTGGCTGGGTTATTTTTACTCTGGGATCATTAAAAACAGAGTGGCTATGAATACTTGTGACCACACTTGTTTGTTTGTTTGACAGGGTCTCTCTTCTGTAGCCATGGCTGGCTTGGAACGCACGCCTGCCTCTACCTCTGTTAGGAACCAAGGCACGTGCCGCACAATGCCTAGTTTGTGTGTACACTTTTATGTAGAGAAGAGCTTTCTTCTTCTCCTTTCTTTTGCTTTGTTTTGTTTCTCAGAACAGGGTTTCTCTGTGTTTCCTGGCTAGCTTGGAATTAGCTCTGTAGACCAGGCTGGCCTCAAACTCAGAGATCTGCCTGCCTCTGCCTCCTGAGTGCTGGGACTAAAAGTGTGTGCCACCTCTGCCAGGCTGGGTTTTCAATTCTCTTACGTTTATATTCAGGATTACTATTGCTAGAGCATACTAGGGTTGCTTGCCTTTATATACCTGAGACAAAATCTTACCTGGTAGCCAAGGATGGCCTTGAACTCACAGAGGTCTGCCTGCCTCCCAAGTGCTGTGACTAAAGGTGTGTGCCATGCCTAGACTTTGTCTTATTCATCTATCTAGGTATCGATTTAATGGCAGAAGGAGTCTGTTGGGACATGGCCACACTGCGTAGCCTGAGTCCGGAGATCACAGGCCTGTTCTGTCTGTGTGTGGGTTTTTGAGAAACCGCCAAATTGTTTATGAGGCAGCTGTGCTAATTCACTGCTCCCAGCAATGCACAAGGCTCGGATTTCTCCACATCCGGGCCAACACTTGCTGGTGTCTGTCTCTCTCCTGCTGGCTGTGCCAGTGAGTGAAGCAGAGGCTCATGGTGGTTCACCACAGCCCCAGGGACTGAGGATGGTAACTGAAGCCTTCTGAATCTCCAGGCTGCTTAATAAATGTTTGTGCACCCACACTGAATCCCCAGCACCCACTCCGAAGAAGGAGAAAACCAATCCCTGCAAGTTGCCCTCTGACCTCCACGTACAAACACACCAGCCGAGACACATGAAGCAAGTGTGCAGGCATACACACACACACACACACACACACACACACACACAACCAGGCACATTCATATCCCCATCCCAGATTCACTTCAATACAATAACCCATGAGACAGCCGCGATCAGCCTCATTTCTCAGGCGAAGAACGGAGGCACATGGTGGTGCAGTGGTCCACATAAGAGCACAGGACTTGAGGGGGAGAGATGGCTCAACGGTTAAGAGCATCAGCTGCTCTTCCAGAGGTCCTGAGTTCAATTCCCAGCAACCACGTGGTGGCTCACAACCATCTGTAATGGGATCAAATGCCCCCAGAGCAACAGTGTGCTCATATCATATACATTAAATAAATAACTCTTTTTTAAAAAATAAAAAGTGCACAGGACTTGAGGATGAAGCCCTTTGGAGTCTATGAACTTACTCTCCACACCGAATGTATGTAACAAGCAGGAAGACCAGGACCCGAGCTTTACAGGGAGGGAGCAGGAGGAGGCTGGGGGAGGGCTGCCCCCTACCCCCCGGCCCTATGAATGGTGTTCTTCTTTGGTGTAGCTTCACTGAGGCAGCAATTTCCTTTCTTTCCTTTGTCTTTTAAAAAAAAGATTTATTTATTTATTTATTTTGTGTATATGAATACACTGTAGCTGTACAGATGGTTGTGAGCCTTCATGTGGTTGCTGGGAACTGAACTCAGGATCTCTGCTCACTCCAGGCACTGCTCATTCCAGCCCAAAGATTTATTTATTTATTATATATAAGTACACTGTAGCTGTCTTCAGACACACCAGAAGAGGGCATCAGACCTCATTACAGATGGTTGTGAGCTACCATGTGGTTGCTGGGATTTGAACTCAGGACCTGCAGAAGAGCAGTTGGTGCTCTTAACTTTAGCTGAGCCATCTCTCCAGCCTGAGGCAGCAATTTCTTCCTCTCTCATTCCCTCTCCACTTTTCAGTGCTAGGGTTGAACCCAGGGCCTTATACTTTGCAGATCTACGCTGTGCTATCAGATGCATGATTGCTCCAGCTCCTTAACTCCGCTCTGGCCCCCACCACTGAAACAGCAGGTTTAATAGACAGCACAAAGATGAGGGATGAGTGGAGATTTTTCCCCCTGTATCCCTTCGTGACTTGTATCCATTTGGACAGGTGACATGTGGTGGCAGGGGACTAGAACGGGAGGTCTAGGCCTTCGGGATGCCTGGCACTTTTTTTTTTTTGTCTTTTGTTTCTGTTTTTTGTTGTTGCTTGTTTTTGTTTTTGGAGACAGGGTTTCTCTGTGTAGCCCTGGCTGTCCTGGAACTCACTCTGTAGACCAGGCTGGCCTCAAACTCAGAAATCTGCCTGCCTCTGCCTCCTAAGTGCTGAGATTAAAGGCATGCACCACCACTGTCCTACGTTTGTTTGTTTTAAGATTCTAAAATCTGAGGCTGGAGAGTTGGCTCAGTAGTTAAGAGCACTGCTGATTTTTCAGAGGACCTGGGTTCAATTCCCAACAGGGCAGCTCACAACTGTCTTGTAATTCCAGGGTCCAACACCTTCACACAGACATACATGCAGGCAAAACACCAATGCTCATAAAATAAATTTTAAAACTAGAAAAGAGATTCTAAATTTTATTTTTATTTATGTATATGGTGTGTGTGTGTGTGTGTGTGTGTGCGCGCGCGCGCACCTGTCCAGTTTATGATGGGAGTGGTGGCTCATGACCTAAATAATCCCAGCACTTGGGAGACAGAGGCAGGTAGATCTCTGTGAGTTCAAGAACAGCCTAGTCTACATTGCAAGTTCTAGAACAATCAGGACTACCTATAGAGACCCAGTCTGAAAGAATCAAAATATAAAATAAAAATATTTTTATTTATTTGTGTGTGTGGGTGTGTGTACATCTTTGTGATTGCATGTACCATGTGCATACAGGATCCCCTGGAATTAGAACTGCAGGTAGTTGTAAGCCACTACATGGATGCTGGGAACCAAACCTGGGTCCCATCGACTGCAAGGACACGCAGGGTTCTTAACTGGTGAGCCAGTTCTCTGGTTTCATGTATACTCTCTAACCCTGAGAGAGAGAGAGAGAGAGAGAGAGAGAGAGAGAGAGAGAGAGAGAGAGAGAGAGAGGCTTATTCTATAACCCTAGCAGGTTTGGTATTTGCTATGTAGCCTAGGGTGACCTAGACTCAAGGCAATTCTCCTGGTTTAGTTTGATAGGTGCCAGGATTACAGGTATGAATCACCACATCTGGCTCTCTGAGAATTCCTGTACCAAGTAATTCAGGCTTTGATAAACCGGGTTGGTTTTTTTTTTTTTTTTTTTTTTTAATTTGTTTATCGAGACAGGGTCTCTCTGTGTAGTCCTAGCTGTCCTGGAACTTCCTATCTCACTCTGTAGACCAGGCTGGCCTCAAACTTGGCAATCCACCTACCTCTGCCTCCTGAGTGCAGGGATTAAAGGCATGTGCCACCATGACCTGGTTGCTAAACAGGAGTTTGAGCAGAGGCATTTGAGATATTTTTCAGGAGACACACCAGCAGATGGCCCACATGGAGAATGGCAGTGTTCACCAGTTTGGGGACCTTTTCAAGACTCTTTGTGCCTGGCGTAGACAAGGGCCTTGCTATCAGTTCTGTGCCTCAGGCAGGTCTCTAATATCTTAATATCAGGCAGTCACCATTTCATTGTCTGGTAAATGGGTTGAAGTATCCTTAATGCACCCAGTTGTGAGCAGTGTATGTGTGTGTGTGTGTGTGTGTGTGTGTGTGTGTGTGTGTGTGTGTATGGTATGTATGTATGCATGTATGTGTGTATGTATGTATGTGTGTATACAGGGTCTCGTATAGTCCAGAGTATCCTAAGACTATGTAGTTGAGGCTGACCCTGAACTGCTGCCTTCACCTCCAGCTTCCGAGAGCTGGGATTGCACATTCTTTCTGCGGCTCAGGCATCCCTGGCTCACTTGGCAAGGCATGGATTTCTGAGACCAGTGCTTTGTTCGTCATTCTTGGTATATAAGTGCTCAGCTGTTAAGAGCACTTGTTGCTCTTGCAAAGGACTCAGGTTCAATTCCCAGCACCCACATGGAGACTCACAACCATCAAGAACTCCCTCCAACACCAGCCTCCCTCCCCGAACCCAGCACCGAAACAAATAAGCAAGCAAAGCAATTGAACACATAAAACCTTTTTTATGTGTACATCTTTTTAAAAAAAGACCTCAGTGTCTTAGGAGACAGAGATCCAAGTTTGGTCTTAATTTCATTCCTATGCAACCATTTGTCAAATCCCTTTACATCAGAGGTTCTCAACCTTTGGGTTGTGACTCCTTTGGGGGGTCGTGGAATGACTGTTTGGCAGGGTTGCTTAAGACCATCGGACAACACAGATGTTCACATCACAGTTCATTACAGTGGCAGAAGCACAGGTACGAAGTAGCAATGTAATTCATTCATGGGGGTCACGACGAGCGACTTGAGGAGCTGCATTCTAGGGTCTCAGTCAGCACGAAGGGAGGTTGAGAGCCACTGCTTCCATGACTCATGCTTAGTTTCCCCATGTGTTCATGCTGGACCTGTTACAAGATAACTCAGAGGCTTCAACAAAATAAGCATGGTGCTACATGCTTTGATTTTTTTGTTTTTTGAAACAGGATCTCATTATGTAGCCCTGGATGTTTTGGAACTCATTCTGTAGATCGAACGGGACTCCAACTCAGAGATCTGCCTGCCTCTGCCTCCCAACTGCTGAGGCTAAAAGGTGCAGGCCACCATGTCAGTTTGATGTCATATGATTTTAATCCCAATACTTGGGAGGCAGAGGCAGAGGCAGGTGGATCTCTGTGAGGTTGAGGCTAGCCTGGTCTACAGAGAGAGGCCAGCCATGGCTTCATAGAGAGACCCTGTTCCAGAAGCAGCACAGCTACGGCCAAAGAATAAAAATCAGCATGTAAGTGCACAGCTGGGCGTGCGCATCAAACACCTAGGATGCACCTGGCACCCTTCTATGGCTTCTATGGAGCATCCCAGAAAACCAATGGAAACTTTGCCATCCGACTCCAAAGCAAGAACTCAAGCTGAAGGAGACCTGCTTGACCCATGCCTACACCTCTTACAGGAATCCATCTGTTCCCAGGCAGTGAAACTCCAAAGCCAGCCCCAACTACCCGAAACTCAACCACAGAGAACTGGCTCTGGGCCCCCTCACTGGCTGCTGGCTCGATTCTTCTCTCCCAGCCCCACCCTGCCACCTCCATTCCCTCCCTGGCCCTGGGGCCCTGCTTCTGTTCAAAACCTGCTCAGCTACAATTCCTTCCAGGTTCCCTCATCTGTAGAATGGGGATAATAACAGTGTGGTGTGTGGTGGGGATCAGGAGACGCTAGGGTAAAGTACATGTGGGGTCTTGCTACAGACCGGTGGCCACCATTTCCAATGTCCTGCGAACCTCTGGAGACCTTGGCCGGAATCCCAGTGGCCGATTTCTCTGTATTGGGTGGCTGAGGGGATGGAGGCTCAGAGAGGTGGGCCAACAGCTGACCTGCCCAGGGTTGTTCAGCTAGGAAGTAGGGGGCAGGACTTTGTGAGGGACCCTTAGACTTTCTGATTTCAGATCTCACTCACTACCATCCTCTCTGTGACAGACACGCAAGCGAGTCATAATATTTATTATCTATCTTCTGCATGCCAAGCCAGGCCTCATTTAAAGAGAGACTTGACAGAGAACATTGAAAAAAAAAAAAAAACCTTAGATAGAAAGAAATGATTTACAAGGCAAGAAAGCCAAGTCTTGCTTGAGACAAACCACAATAAAGATTCAAAGAGTAAAGGCCTTCAGGGTGAGTGGGGCAAACAGGCAGGGAAGGCTTCCGGGAGGAGGAGAGATTTAAGCTGGTACTTGAAGGACCAGTGAGATAGCAGACTTTTTTTATTTGTTTGTTTATTTATTGGGTTTTCAAGACAGTGTATCCCTGGCTGTCCTAGAACCCACTCAGTAGTCTACCTGCCTCTGCCTCTCAAGTGCTAGGATTAAAGTCATGTGCCACCACCTCTTGGTGGCCTACTGTAGACTAAAGAGGCCTGTGTGTTCCAGGCATAGCAACAGCTGCCAATTCTCACGTACCTGGCTCTGTGCAGAAGGTTTTGCGTGTGCTATGTCATGAGATTTCTCTCTGACCCCCAAGAGGTGTCATTAGAAATGAGAAAAAAAAAAAAAAAGACCTAGAGAATGGGGAAGAAACAGCTTTCGAAAAAGGGTTAGGGGCCTGGATGTGAATTAAGAATGTTGAAGACAAAGCCTAGGCTAACTGATTTGTGATGATCTGATCAGGTCTTAAACCTGGGGACTCATTCTGGAGGGCTTTGCATGCCAAGGCTCAAACTTAAAAATACAAAACAAAACAAAACCCACACAGCAGACCTTGAGTAGGCCAGCACCTGCTGATGCTCCTGTCTCTCCCTGCCTGACACTCCTCTAAGCCTCTCTAAACTTGAGAGAGAGAACTGTAAGTGGATGATCAGCAAGGGAACTTTAATGAATGAGAAGGACTGTTGTGGTAAAATAATTGTTTAGAAGGAACCTGGAGATGTTTGACTTAGTAAGAGGGTTGGGCCCTGCTGGAGAAATGACTGGGACAAACTCTGGACCCTCACCCCTGCTGTGCCCGTCAAGGGCAGGGTAGAGCTTGGGAGAGCCAGAAGGAGCTCTTTCCTAGAACAGACTCCCGACCTGGACTGTCCTACATTTCACTGCCAACTCTCAGATCAGTAAATCTGTGAATGACCCCAGGCAAATTATCCTGCCCCTCCGACTCTCTGGTCTTACCCATCCCACTTCTCAGGATTTATGGAATAAATTAAACAACATAACACATGTAATGGTCTAATCTTGGTGTACTGTACTGGCGTACAGTAGGCGCTCAACAGAGGTTAGTTTTTTTCCTGAAGAAAAACATAAGTGGGTGGCGCCATCCTTCCCTGCCCCTCTGCCAATTAAAGCCTGGAGGAACAGGTTCCTGGGTTTCATTTGAAGAGAAAGGGTTATATTGGTTATATTAATAACATATTGGTTATATTAATTAATATATTAATAAACGATTTAATCTAACTAAGCAACAAAGCGAACAAACAAAAGGTTTTGTGGCCAGGGAAATGCTCTTGAGGGTCAAGGCTCAGGTCCGGACTGACTCTCCTTCAATGTTTGGCCCTACTTCCAAAGAAAAGAGGTCCACTCCTCAGCGCTCTTCGCTGTACTGTTGGTCGTTATGCTGGGTGTTCCAGATGCTCCTCCTGTCTCGGTTTCACCGGCTGTTACAAGAGGACGCTGAAGTCAGCAGATGTCGCGGCCCCTTTAAGCCACTAAGCTCCTGTCGTAATCATCGTTTCTCAGACTAAGCCTTTCCGGGGGTGGGAGGGTAGGAGGAGCCTATATATGTTGTAGCAGCCAATCGAGGCGCGGCATTTTCCGCGGGAGATCCGAATTTGGCGGCACATAGTTTGGCGCTAAAAAAAAAAAAAAAAAAAGAAAGAAAGAAAGAAAGAAAGAAAGAAAGAAAGAAAGAAAGAAAAAAAGAAGAGA
>JADRCD010202981.1:0-29225 GCA_019843815.1 Montemys delectorum | reverse complement strand
AGGAGTCCAAGCAAGGGACGGGAACTAGAGGGTGAACGTAGAGCTCAGCAGGGCGCACAGGACACCCTTCGCGGGTCAGAGCACACGAGTGTCGGCGGGGTCCGTGGGCATTCCGGGACGTTTTCACGCACGGGTGCGACTCCGGGCGCCCAGACATTTGGGGCGCGAGCCGGAGCTGGCAGCGCCACCCGCGCCACGCCACCTCCGAGTGGCGATCTCCGAGCTCGGCAGCGCTGGGCGGCGGGCCAGGAGGGGAGGGTCCGGCCTTGCCCGGCGGGCGTCCATTGGCGGCTGCTCCCGGCGTCCGCGGTGCAGCCGGCTGCAGAGCCCGCAGGTGCCCCGCGCGCGCGCGCCAGACCCGAGTGGGTAGGGGGCGCCGCACTCGCCATGCTGCGCGCGCCGCGGACCCTGGCTCCGGCCACGGCGCAGCCCACAAAGAGCTTGCCGACGTTGAACCCCACCGAGCTGTGGCCTTCGGGTCTGAGCAGCCCCCCGCTCTGCCCGGCCACCGCCACCACCACCTACTACACCTCGCTTTACACGCAGACGGTGCCTACCTCTGCGGCGCTGGGCACCTGCCTCGACACCACTCCCCACGGACCCGAGGGCCAAATCGTGCGATGTGTACCCGCAGGTCGGCTGCCGGTAATGCTGGGGACCCCCGTACTTCCCGTATGCGTGTCTGGGTGGGGGAAAAAGGAAAGAGGGTGCTTGGGACGCCGTCTAGCTCGATTACAGCTGGTTGAGGTGGGGCAGCGCGACTGGCAACAGAGAGAACCCCTTCATTTTCCGATTCCATGAAGTGATCTCGCCTGCTGTTGCGGAGTGCAATGAGCACTAGACAGGGGAGCCTGGGGACCCAGCCCACTGCCCCTGGCGCCTGGGTGACCTTGAGGGAGCCCACAAGGCACCGACGATGCTACAGTTCATTCATTCTTTCGTTGTTTACGCCAGAACCAACACCTGCTATTTCAGGCCAGGGGCTTGGCCTGTGGGATTTCCTGGTGACTTTAAATCCGGATAGGTCTCCCAGGTCTCTGGTCCAGCCTGGTATGGACAAAGTTGTCTAACCAGCTCCTTCTCAAGTGTTGTCCTCAGGTCTTTCCCACAGCCTGGTCATCCTCCAAGATAGCCAGTAGCAGATGCAAATGTAGTGAGGCTCTTGGGTTTCCTGTTCAGATGGACTGTGTCCTCCGTAGTGCTGGGGAGATGTGTTGTCAGGGAGAGCCTGGTGTACTGGCATTGGACTAGAGCACAGGGTTTGTGGAAATGGATAGGAAAGGGCATGAGAGGTTGGAGAGAGGGTTGGGGTGACTGGTTTCAGCTCTGGTCAACACTGTATTTTTGGATAAGTCAGGGCCTCTGTTTCCTCTTCTTTAAAAAAAAAGGAGGGGGGTTAAAAATTACATTTATGTGGGGGATGGGTTGTTTGTGCCACTTTTGTGTTTGGAGGTCAAGCACAACTTTTCAGAGTTGGTTTTCTTTTTCTGAGTGGGTCCTGGGGGTCAAACTCAAGCTGTCCAGCTTGGTGGCAAGCTCCTCCACCCACTGAGCCATCTTGACAGCCCCACCCCACCCCCATTTCCTCTTCTAGAAAGTATGCCTGCCTTGGTTTGCCTCCTCTGTTAGTTCCAGCTCCAGGTCTGGAAGCAGATGCCAAGGAGGGGAGATGGTATTTGTAGGGTATGGTAAGTCTAGGGTCAGGGATAAGACCACCCTGTGTCCCCAGGGCATTTTGTCTGACCTGTGGATCTGTCTGTTCTACCCCTCCAGGGCAGGCTCAGAGCTCAGTGATCTTAGCTACAGAGATCAACTCTCTGACTTACAGGAAGAGCCTCATTTTCTGCCTCTGGAGTCAAGCTTTATTTTTACCTCCCATTCTGGGAGCCCAGGAAGTGGCATGGCTGTGCTGTCGTGCCCATTTTACAGGTCAAGAAACTGAGGGTAACTGTCCTGTTGCTCTGTCTGGTCTTCGGCATTTTCCAGCCGAATCCGGTTGTGTTAGCTTGTGAAGTAACCTGGACAGGAAGAACCTTTCATGCTGTAGAAGTGGAAAACTGAGGGTCAGAGGTCATCCAGCGAAATGATCCACAAGTCAGCTCTCCATGCAGCTGTGCTTTACCCCTGAGCTGCTCATTTTAGGAGCTAGGTCCCCCCACCCCCCCAGGAAAGGGGACTTTGGAGGGCTAATCTCTCCTTTGACCACCTGCTTTTGGATGTAGAGTGTCAGTAACAGCTGGGGTTTTGAACTTCCCCACCAACTCTGCATCTGTCTGTTCTACGCTCCCAGGGAGGGCGGGCGGGCTCAGGGATCTTAGCCAGAGTGGCTCTTGCATGCCAAACCCTGCTTGGCACTCTGCACCAGTTATCTTGGTTAAGGGATGAGGCTCTCTGTAGGTGAGGAAACCAAGCTGAGATGAAGTCACTTGCCCGACTCACAAGGCCAAGAAGTGTGTGTGGGGGGGGTGTCATCCTTGCATCAGACTCCCTAAAAGCCTGCCAGGCCCAGAGACCATCTCTGGTCCATCTCCAGATGCTGGGGCCCCAGTGCCCAGTGGGCAGGCCTAACCCCTGCTTACTCATTTTACAAGGGTGTGACCTGGAGCTGTTCCAAGCCCAACCCTGGGTGTGGCCTTCTGCTTTGTGGCTGCCAAGTGTGGGGTGAGCAAGATTTGTTGGGGAGCTGGCCGCTGAAGGGATGACAACCCAACTGTGGCGCTGTAGAAGTCAGGCCAGGACTTAGGTCTCCTTGATTCCTGCCCACTGGTCCTGCTGTCTGTCAGCAAAGACACCCAAACTTCCCTGCTGAATCTCACCTCTGGCCATGACATCTTCTCTGGGTCCTACAGCTGATATCTGTGAGGGCAGTGGGGGCTCTTCTGGGTTTCTCTTTGCCTCTTAATTTGTGTTATCCCAGGAACTCCCTATGTAGACCAGGCTGGCCTCGAACTCAGAGATTCGCCCTGCTTCTGCCTCCTGAGTGCTGGGATTAAAAGCAAGTGACGCACACCCAGCTGTTATTGAGATAGGTTCTCTCTGTTGCTAGGCTGGTCCTGAATGCCTAGGTGCAAATGATCCAGCTAAGCTGGGCATACGTACACTCCTGAAGTCCTAGCCCTGGGGAAACTGAGGCAGAAAGACTGTTGAATGTTCCAGATCCATCTGAGTGTGGTGGTGCGTGCAGGTCTTTAATCCCAGTACTCTGGAGGCAGAGGCATGTCGATCGATCTGTGAGTTGGAGTCCAGCTTGATCTACATAGAGAGTTCTAAGACAGCCAGGGCTGCACAATGAGACCCTGTCTCAAAACAAAAAGATTCTGCCTCAGCTCTCCCAATGGCTTAGATTGTAAGACCAACATAATTTTTTAAAAAAACTACTCACACCAGGCCAGGAGTTGACGTAGAGGCCCAGGGATAGGGTGACATGTCCCAGGCTGTGCCTGCTCTAGATTGGACCCAGGTCCCTGCCCGTGTGACCTTGGGCACGTCATTTCCCTTCTCTGATCCCCATGCTCCCTGTGTTCCCATGCCAGCTCCTCTGGGGCTCCTTAGCAAGGGGTGTGTTCTACACATAAGGGCTTGGTAAGTAGATTATATCCTAACCGGGGGGCTGCTTCAGACGGTCCAGGTTAGAGCCGCGCTGGCTTCTGGGTGTGCTCTCCCAGACCTTTGCTCTCCCTAAGCCGCTGCTGTCTGGCCAGAGTTCACCCTTGAACTTCACTCCCGGGGATACCCTTGCCTGAGTGGCTGCAGCGGCTGCACCCACAGTAAGGCTGTATTGCCTTACTGACTCCCCAGCACCAGCAGCCTGGCCCTGTAAGTGGGTCAAGGTTATCTGATCTCCCAGCTAAGGAGGAAGAGAAGAGGTGTAACGTTGACCCCATCTGACCCCGAGGCCTGTGCTCAGCCTCTCCTGGTGCCACATGGCCTTCGCAAACTCAACCCAACCACGTGCTGACTTCTTTCTGGGCAGCACCCTAAGGTGTTAGGCTGGTGTCCCTAGGTAGGGGACACATTGCTACTTAGGGACCCTGGGGCTGCAATGAGTGTGTATCTAGTGAGGGACGGGGAGAGAGGAGGAAGCAGAGTGTGAACCTGTGAGGTGCGGGGAGCAGATGGCATAGCAGGACCTTGGCCTAGCAGTTCCTGGGGGAGTGTGACTGGACCACTCTTGTAGCCTGGCACATGGCTTCGGAGTTGGACAGATCTGGGTCCACACCCTGGGCCTGCTTTTAGTCTGTGTGACTTAACCTTTCTGTACCCACTTGTCTGTCAAGACAAGAGGGTCGGTGCTGATACACTTCAGGACTGTGAGAGAATGGGACAGGCTTGTCTGTGCCGCCTGCTTTGCAGGCGGCCAGTGAGGTTCTGATGGGGGTGGGGAGTTGGGAGTATAGGATGAGCTGGAACCAGGCTTGACTGCTCTTGTCAACTTGCCCTTTTATGGTGGGAGGGAAATTGAACCATTTTGATCAAGACAGAGTCTGTCAAGGCCACCTAGCCTTGATTACAACAGCCACACAATGGGTACTGGTGGGGCTGAAAGCTCAATTAGAGCTGAGTCCTGGAACTTAGCTTGGATTATATAGCGGGGCTCAGTGGGTCCTAATGGGGCGGTGGGCTTTCTCTGGTGACAGGATGGGGCTAGCTAGGGGCTAGCCTCTCTAGCGTCTAAGACTTGGTCAATTGAGAGGTAAGTGAGGAATACTCAGGAGACCCTTTCAGAGGGATGAACAGGGAAGTGTTTGGTTTCTGTGTGAGCCATGGAGGGGAGAGACATTCAGGCTCCTGGAAGAGGTGAGCAGAATTCTTGAGCCAGTCCAGGGAGACTTCCTGGAGGGGGCAGGAGTCAGGGAGGGGAGCTGACACCTGTCAGGCCAGCTGTGCTCAGCAGCAGTTAGAAGGCTCAGCCCTACCGAGCGTGACCTCACCACCAAGTGTTAAAACAGATCTCTCAAGCGGGTGGTGGAGGTATCTAGGGGTCAGGAAAGGAAGGAAACAGGCTCCATGGCCCCAGAGGGTGTGTCCAGGAAGATGCTGGGATAGTGTCTGGGGAATAGACTGTTCATTTCCTGAGCCTCCTACTGTGTATCTCCCACTGAGAACTTTACGAGAGTCCTCGACCTAGCCCTCCAGGTCATGATGTTCTGCCCATTTTACTGAGCAGGAAACCGAGGCCCTTAGCGATGGCGGCACATGTCCCTAGGTCACACAGTGAGACTTCTAGCTGGCCCTTTGCCCAGTGTCCCAGTGCCCCAGTGTCTCTGCCCCACCCCTGCCCAGCCCTAAACCATCAGGGAGGCCCTTTCCGAGCAATGAAGCTAGAAGCCTCATTGTGGCCCTGTGGTGGTAGTGGTGGTGGTGGGTGGTGTCTGGGTAGAGCGGAGCAGATGGGCTGCGGTTTGGTTTCCCCAGCAGGTGTTTCCCAAGCTTGGCGGGAACGGGGAGGGGCAGCAGGGGCTCAGCTGCTTGTCCTTAAGACACTGGGGAAGGACTCATTGTGTCTCAGTAAAGAAAGCATGACAAGCAGTCCATTCAGGAGGCCCTGGATCCTCAAGCTGGAGCCCAAACGGGGAGGGGGGAGCGTTCGAACTGTTTCCCAATGTGGGCACCTCCCTGGGGTGTGGCACCGAGCCAGGAAGTCCCCTGGGTCTGGGCGGATGCTGGCCCCACCCTGATAAGGGCCAGCTGTGGAGCTCTGATGGGCACCAGGTCTGTCTGAGCCAGCTGCTTCTGAAAGGGACAGGTCCCCAGCCCCTCAGAAAATATGGCACTCACTTCCATGGGCATTGACATTTATTTGCTCACAAAGTTCAGCCGGCCGCGCCACCCCGAGGGCTGGTGGCAGGCCCGTGGGAGATGGCTGTTGATGGCCTTCTTGACCTTGCTGCAGTTCATAAAATGGGTCAAAGAAGGCCTGATTCTCTAACTCTTCCTCTTCCCCCTCTCTCCCCGTCTGTCAAAGGCCAAAAGGAAGCTGGACCTGGAGGGCATTGGGAGGCCTACGGTCCCTGAATTCCGGACTCCCAAGGGGAAGTGCATCCGCGTGGATGGCCTGCCAAGCCCCAAAAGTAAGAGCTTCCCAATGGGCACCGATGGTGGGGTGGGCGGCACGAGGCAGGAGCCCCCACCCGAGTCGCCCGCACAGGAGGCTATCAGACCATTTCCTTTTCCGAGGCTTCTCCTGTGGACTCACACTTGATTCTAGTCAGTGGATAGGATTATGTCCCGATTAATGATGAGGTAACTCAGGATTTGGCCAGGGTCACACAACTAGTCAGTGGAGTCAGGACTAACGCCTCGAATGGTTTCCTGTACTCTAGGCACACCACACACACACACACACACACACACACACACACACACACTCCCGAGCTAACCACAATGACTACTGTTTATTTGGGAGCTTAGAGTTTTTTTTTTTTTTTTTTAAGTTGTCATATTTGGGTTAATCAGATCTTTTTCTAAAAGAGAGCTCTGGAAGGATTAGTCGCACCTACAGACTGCTAAGTGATTCAAAGGAAGCGAAACTTGGAACAGTCCTGTCCGGCGAGAGCAATGATTTTTTTTTTTTTTTTTTTTTTTTTTTGAGACAGGGTTTCTCTGTGTAGCCCTGGCTGTCCTGGAGCTCACTCTGTAGACCAGGCTGGCCTTGAACTCAGAGATCTGCCCGCCTCTGCCTCCCAAGTGCTGGGATTAAAGGCGTGCGCCACCACTGCCCAGCGAGAGCAATGACTCTTAAACTGTGGGTCGAGACCCCCATGGGGTCGAACACCTCTTTCACAGGGCTCACCTAGGACCACCAGAAAACAGATATTTTACCTTATGGTTCGTAACAGTAGCAAGATTATAATTATGAAGTAATAGCAAAAGAATGTTATGGTTGTGCATCACCACAACATGAGGAACTGTATCAAAGGACTGTGGCGTTCAGAAGGTGGAGAACCACAGGGCTACAGCCTTCTTAAAGCTAAGGTGGAGGGGATTCCTACCTCTAAGATTTTCAGTCAGTATTCTGGTTAACCTGGGAGTTTTAGCCAGTATGTCTAGGAGATATATGGATTTACCCAGAGAGCTAACGAGGGCATAGGATTAGGTAGAATATAGACATCAGGAATTAGGGATGCAGGTAAGGGCACCTACCTGACTTTCCTGTGAACCTTTGTTATCTCTTGTAATTGAGGCACAGCTAGATCAGGATGATGAGAAAGTTTACTCTCCAGTTGGTTGATTAGAGGTGACCTAGAACCAAGACTGAAGGACTCAAAGCTCAGGAGGACAACAGAGAACAATACACCGATCGATTATTAATGTCTGCCACGAACACAAAACTGGAGTAAGCAGTATGCATGCCAAATGCTTGGCCTCTGTGTGTTAAGGGACTCTCAGGTCCCCTTCTTGAGGGATCTGAGACTAAAACTTAGTTCCTGTGGCTGGTTTGGACGCCAACTTCTATGAGACTTAAAGTCATTTGATTGCAAAAGTCCCCTTGTGGTTTTAATTCACTTCAGCTGAGAAGCGGTGTCGCAACAGCGGCCCTGTTGAGAAAGGGACCTTTTCCACGGACCCGGCCCCCATTTGATGTTTGATGGTCCTTGATTCCCCTCAGATAATTATCGGGCTACACATGGAAAGAGAAGGCAAGTGTGGATCTATAAAAACGCTCTCAAATCCAGGCTTGTCCTTTCCTTCCAACCGTAACTCCTAATTCCTGGTATAATTGTCGAGTGATGGTTTAGGAGGAAAGCTGGAGCCTGCCTGGATTTGAGTCCTACTTTGCCATCTGCTGGGTGAAACGAACAAATGACTTAACCAGTCTGTGCTTCTGTGCAGCCCTGTAGGGTATTCCCTTAAGGAAAGTGCCCAGAACAGTGACCCTCCCAACCGTAGGCAGTTGTAGGAGCTGTTGGCTGTCTGCTCTGAGCTAGAGTGGAAAGGTACTCCTGAACCGGGAGTCGCAACCCTTGGCTTCCGGTCTCGACAGCGCACCCTAGCGGAGAGACCTGGAACAAGTCTCCTTCCCCCGAGGCTACAGGTGGCTGGGCTTTGTAGCCGTGGAGAACCCCCTGCCTGGGTGCTCTGCGCACTGGACAGCTCTCTCGGTGAAGGGTGGGATAAGGTGTTTCTGAATGGATCTGAACTCCTGGAGAGACCCCAGGCTGGCTCCCCCAGAGCAGTGTGTGAGTGGGGCCTTTTCCTCCTCAGCCCCCAAGTCTCCTGGGGAGAAGACACGCTATGACACGTCGCTGGGGCTGCTGACCAAGAAGTTCATTTACCTCCTGAGCGAGTCGGAGGATGGAGTCCTGGACCTCAACTGGGCAGCCGAGGTGCTGGATGTGCAGAAGCGGCGCATCTATGACATCACCAACGTGCTGGAGGGCATCCAGCTCATCCGCAAGAAGTCCAAAAACAACATCCAGTGGGTGTGAGTGCCTGGGCCCCGGCCATGGCACCATCCAATGGGTGCATTGTTGGGGGCGGGGCCAGGAACAGTAGCCAATAGGTGTGAGTTTTAGGGTGCCCTCCCCAGCAACAGGCAATTCGCACAAGTACAGGATGGGGGGGGGGGGGTAGGTGGCCAAGGGGGCATAGCCTGTGTGTTTGAGTGGGGGTGGAGCAGGTGCTGGCGTGTTAGCGAGAGGAGCCAAGGGACTGGGCAGAGCAGAGGCGTTCTAGGGGTAGTACAGGCCAGAGAGGACCCTAGCTCCTTATATTAGGGGCCCCAGGATCCTCCTCTTGACTTAGGAAAAAAAGGCTTTGGGAATTGCTCAGGTATGGGTCAGACCCCTCCCCGCTGCTCCTGGGTCAGAAAGGGCCCTGGCATGATCCCTTAAGAAACCCAGGAACGGAGCCAAGGCTAAAGTCAACAACTTCTTACCATCTAATGGAGTCTGGGGCCTAAGGATTGGACTCTGGGATTCAGGCTTCTTATCTCTAACCTACCCCCAAGCTTCAAGTGCTAGTCCATAATAGTTCCCAAGGAGCTGGGCATCCCCACCGATTTGTGTAATGGGGGAGGGGGCGCCGCTGGTGACTAGCCCTGGCTTGGAGTTTCTCCTGCTTCGCTGTGCAGCCCTGAGGTGGGGACCATGACGTTGGGGATTGCTCTGTTCCCAGAGGCAGGGGACTATTTGAAGACCCCACCCGACCCTCCAAGCAGCAGCAGCTGGGGCAGGAGCTGAAGGAGCTGATGAATGCGGAGCAGACCTTGGACCAGCTCATTCAAAGTTGCTCGATAAGCTTCAAGCACCTGACCGAAGATAATGCTAATAAGAAATATCCTTGCTTCGGAGGAGGGGCGACAGGGAGGGAGCCGGGCCGCTGGTTGTATACTCAGTTGATTTTTTTTACCTCTGTACAGGGACTAGCTCCCTCTAGGGGACAGTCACATCTAAATCTCCCTCTCAGGCTTAGGGCTAAGTTTGGGGTTTGTTTTGGGTCTTCTCTTTTGTGATATCCTGCCAAGGAAATTTAGGCACTATGCTTGGCACCCACTGTATATGTCAATAAGACCTACAGTGTGTGTTTGGATCCAGTCTGGACCTCCTTTAATTTATTTTTTAGTTTTGCCCTTTCTTTTCATTAAATCCCATGTATTTATTTGTGTGTAGAGGTGTGCCTTGTGCTATGGCATTTGTATGGAGACCAGAGAACAGCTTATGGGGATTGGTTCTCCACGGAGGTCCCAAGGATCAAATTGCGTGCTTGGAGGCAAGTGTCTTTACTCCCTGCCGCATCTCACCAGCCCAGAGAGTTTGTTTTATATTTCTTCATCTTTTATTTAGTCTTTGACAGTTTCAGACATAGCATACATTGATCATACCAACTTTCAATTTCCGTCTCCCACCCTCCCCAAAACAGCCCCTCCCCACCTCTACATATCCTCTCCTCTCATTTTTACTTCTGTCTGTCTGTCTCTCCTTTTTTCTTTTTCCTTCCTTTCTTTCCTTCTTTCTTTCTTTCTTTTCTTTTTTTTTTTTTTTTTTGTTTTTTCGAGACAGGGTTTCTCTGTGTAGTCCTAGCTGTCCTGGAACTCACTCTGTAGACCAGGCTGGCCTCGAACTCAGAAATCCGCCTGCCTCTGCCTCCCAAGTGCTGGGATTAAAGGGGTGCACCACTGTGTGCAGCTTATTTTTTGCTTATCAAGACAAGGTCTCTCTCTATAGCCCTGGCTGTCCTAGAACTCACTATGTAGGCCAGGCTGGCCGAGACCTTATTTTATTTAGTTTGTGTGTGTGTAGGTGCACACAGCCATGCGCTCACTCATTGTGCAGGTCTGAGGACAACATTCAGGAGTCAATTCTTTTACTCTGTGGGCTTTGAAGATCAAACTCAGGTCCTTCAGGCTTGCTGAGCTCTTGCTGTCTGTATTATTTTAGTTTAGTTTTCTTTAAAAGATTAGTTTATGGGCTGGAGAGATGGCTCAGCAGTTAAGAGCACTGACTGCTCTTCCGAAGGTTGTGAGTTCAAATCCCAGCAATCACATGATGGCTCACAACCATTCGTAATGAGATCTGATGCCCTCTTCTGGAATGTCTGAAGATAGCTACAATGTACGTACATATAATAAATAAATAAATCTTAAAAAAGTCTAAAAAAAACCCAATTTGTTTATTTAATGTATATGAGTACACTGTCTCTGTCTTCAGACACACCAGAAGAGGGCATCAGATCTCATTACAGATGGTTGTGAGCCACTCTGTGGGTGTTGAGAATTGAACTCAACCTCTGGAAGAGCAGTCAGTGCTCTTAACTGCTGAGCCACCTCTCCAGTCCCTCTAGTCTTTATTTTTAAAAACATGTTCTTAACTGAGGCTGACCCTCTCATCTCCCACCACTCTCCTTTCCTCCTACCCCTACTTGTAACCCACCCCTAGAATTCCCCTTTTGGCTTCTAGAAGGGTCCAGCGTGGGGGCCTTGTGTGTGACAATTGAGGTTCTGCCCCTGACCTCCAACTGCTGCCCCTCTCATTAAATCTTGTAACCCCAAATAAAGCAAAAGAGCTAGCACCCTGAACTATTTTCTTTGACTGGATTGTCCCAAATTGAGTTTAAAATTATCCTCATACATGGCTTATTGAACTTATATTCATCGCTCCTTAGGATGAGACAAACAGTAACCTACAAGCTTTCCCAGGTTTGGAGGCCACTTGGTCTCCTAAGGTCTCCCAGGCAGCGGCCATTCAAGCAAGTGCTTGCCCCTCCAGTCCTTGGGAGCCATCTTACTTGATTTCCTTGCTTCTTACTGTCCAGCTTCTACCCCTAGGATTCCCCCTTTGGCCTCCATCTTCCATATTTCTTGTGCTCTATTTCCCTCCCCTTTAAGCTTCCCCCACCTTCTCTTTCTAGTCTTCTGACCTCTACCCTCCCCCACTCATATATAATCCACACATAAAAACACGAGACAGGACAGCATCTCTCTTCCTTTTTGGGAGAGGGTTGGTTTATCTTTATTATTACTTTTTGTTTTGTTTTTTTTGTTTTTTGAGACAAGGCTTCTCTATGTAGCCGCAGCTGTCCTAGAACTCCCTCTGTAGACCAGGCTGGTCACAAACTCCGAGATCTGCCTGCTTCAGCTTTTAAGCACACCTCCGTGTGCTTTAAATCTCAGTGCTGGGATTACAGGTGTGCGCCACCACCATGGCCAGGAGCTGAAAGGCCTGGCAGGCTGGGATGTACGTTTCGACGAGGTTGCTTTCCTTAACTTTTCTGCCCCTACACTGGCCTATGTGACCTACCAGGATATCCGTGCTGTGGGGAACTTCAGGGAGCAGACGGTGATTGCTGTCAAGGCTCCGCCACAGACCAGATTAGAAGTACCGGACAGGGCGGAGGTTAGAAGTGTGGAGGGCAGGGTGGGAGGCCCTGGGTGGCCCTGTGACATCTTTCTGGCATTCCTCTTCCGAAGCTCCACTGGTCCATTCTGGAGTCTGGGGCAGAAGTGTCGGAAACTGGAAGGAACAATGGAGACTAAGTTCTGGCCTGAGGGCATTTTATAGGGATTTTTCTCTTTCCGTTAGGGCTGGAAAAGATCCTCGCTCGCTGAGGGTGAGGACCGAAGCCTTCAATGCTGAGGATGGAGCCCAGTGTCTCACATATGCTAGCACATTCTCTACAACTGAGCTGTACCTGTACTCTTGGCTTTTTTTTTTTTTTTTAAAGATTTATTTATTTATCTATTTTTATGTATATCAGTACACTGTAGCTGATGGTTGTGAGCCTTCATATGGTTGCTTGCTGAATCCCTTCTTGCTCGAGCCCAAAGATTTATTTATTATTATATATAAGTACACTGTAGCTGTCTTCAGACACACCAGACGAGGGCATCAGATCTCATTATGGGTGGTTGTGAGCCACCATGTGGTTGCTGGGATTTGAACTCAGGACCTCTGGAAGAGCAGTCCGTGCTCTTACCCGCTGAGCCATCTTGCCAGCTCACCATTGGCTTTTTTAAAAGACAGGGCCTGTCTCTGTGGGTCAGTCTGGCTTTAAGCACACTGTGTATGTAGCCCAGCCTAATACCAAATTCATGGTCTTCCTGCCTCTGCCTCTTAAATGGTGGTGTTAACGGCAGATACCACAATTCCTGGCACAAGATCAAATTTGAAATTTTTTTCATTTAATTTTATTTATCTAGTCACTGTGTGTGTGTGTGTGTGTGTGTGTGTGTGTGTGTGTATCAGAGACAACTAGTGGGAGTCAGTTTTCTCGTTCATATATTATTATTCTTGACAGCAGGTACTTTTTTGTTAAGGGATCTCTATCCCAAGGCCAAACTTCTTATTTATTTATTTATTTAATTTTTGGAGACTTATTTAGATTTTTATGTGTATGTTTGGGTGTTTTGCCTGCATATGTTGTGTGCTGCGTGCATGCTGTGACTGGAGATCCAAAGAGGGTGTTGGGTCTCCTTGCTCTATGCTCTTGTTAATGGCTATGTGAGCACTCTGGTAGTCAAATCTGGGTCCCCTGGAAGAGCAGGGGGTACCCTTAACCACTGAGCCATCCCTCCAGCCCCCTGAAATCTTTAATGCTTCTGTAAAGCCTGTGTGCTGAGCCCAGAGGATTCCCTGATTCCTCTCCTAAGCCACTTTCATATCTCTGTTCTTGGCCACGTCAGCCCGTCTGGAACTCAGCATCCTTAGTGCAGGACCTTTGTGCTGCTGCTCCTTTCGCTGCCTGGTGGGCTGCGGGCCGTCCTCAGCTTTCAATCTGAGGCTGAGTCCTGAGTCACTTCCTTCCTCATTAGCTCCAGACTAGCCAGGATAGATCCTCCTTTTTTTTTTTTTTTTTTTTTAACCACACTAAATCTCAGTTCTCTGGTCCATCTTTGACAACATTCCTCACAAACTCACTGTGTAACCAAAGACAACCTTGAAATTCTGGTCCTCTTGCCTCTGCTTCTGGAATACTGGGATCATGGCGCATCCAGCATCCGTTTAGATGGCGCAGGAAGAGCTGGAACCCAGGGCCTTATACCTGCTAGGCAAACCCTCCACCAAGGGAGCTAGATGCCAGCCTGTAGCTGTAGCTTAGTGTCCTAAGCTTTACAGAAGAATGTGGGGCTCAATTTGTTTTAGGGTGTGGCACATCCTGAAATGATGTGTTTGAAGGAACTCTTACTGCAGAGGTAAGCCCTACCCCTCAGCTCAGGACCTAGTGGGTTGCAGGAGACCCAGCCAAAGTGATGCATAGAGGCCTGAACTTGTGTGCGTGCGTGTGTGTGTGTGTGTGTGTGTGTGTGTGTGTGTGTGTGTGTGTCTATGTGTCTGTGTGTCTGTGTGTGTGTGTGTGTTCACTGGGTCTTATATAGAAACACAGTGGAAAGGACAGGGTGAAGCAACCTATGGGCAAAGGGGAAAACCAGTGATAAGCCTAGGATCTGAAGATTGGAGACCAAGTTTAATTCATTGACTCAAGTCATGCTTCCCATCTGCTGAGGGCTTCGTCTACCCAGGCCTGCCTCTCTCTGTGCTATTCTCAAGAGGGCTCCCCTCCTATGGTAGAAAGCTCTTGTGACAACAGCTCAGCCACCCTGGTAGGAAGGGACCTCCTGTTCTCCTGTTCAGTCAGAGTCCTGTACCTAACGCTGGTTGGGTGGACCTCAGCTGTGTGACACTCTGAGAGAGCCACATAACCCTGACTTTCTTAGCTGCATCACAAGTGGGGCCATTGGAGTTGGAGGGTGATTCCACAATCTTCATGGCTTCACATAGGTAGAGAAGGCTGGTTTCCTCCAAGGAAAATCAAGGTGTCTTCCCTACAAGGAGACTCACAGGCTGGACAGTGGAATGGTGATGTCCTTGTAGCAGGGCAGGGCAGGGTCTAGCTTGGGCTGAGCTTGCTCAAATGGGTAGCACTCCCTGTGTCCACTGGAACCAGCTGACCTGTGGATCTGTGTCCATCGTTGTAAGATGGTTTCTCTTCCTCCTCTAGGAGAACCTGCAGATTTATCTAAAGAGTACCCAAGGCCCCATTGAAGTCTACCTGTGTCCGGAGGAGGGGCAGGAGCCAGACAGTCCTGCCAAGGAGGCCCTCCCCTCCACCTCTACCCTCAGCCCCATCCCTGACTGCGCTCAGCCCAGCTGCAGCTCTGACTCTGGGATTGCAGAGACCGTAGACCCGTCAGGTAGGCCTTGTCTGGGATGGGAGGTGGGCATGGCACTAATTCTTCCTAGGCTGCATTTGTCGGTGACCCAGCATTCTCCTAGCAGAGGAGCCCAGTGTCCGCATGTGTGATCACTGAGCTTCACGCTTTGCAAAATCCACATGTATCCCTGTGTCACCAGGGGAGCTGGGGCTGCTCTGGGGCAGCTCAGCCACTCACCCATCCCCTCCGCTGTGTGCCCTCTGACAGTTTCTGCTTCCATTTCCTTATCTGTAAGTTGGGCAAGAGTAGTTAATATTTCACTCGCAGGTTATTAAAAGGATTAGTGAACTAATGTAAACTGAATGTTTGGCCTGGCAATAACTGTTACTTCTACTGCCACAACTGCTATGGGGGTGGCTTGCAGCCAAGCACGTGGCAATCAGTAAGCCTTGGTAAGTGGTGGAATGTGTGTGGGGTGGGAGTTGAACCCACACATGATGCATCCTGGGTAAGTGGGCACCGAGCCACAGCCTCGGCCTGTGGGTCTTTAAAATATTTTAATTAATTAAAAGTTTAGACTTTGTAAATAAAAGACATCATGCACTGAAATGAACCATATCTTAAGTCTATACATTTCAGTATACTTTTTTTTTTTTTTTTTGGTTTTTTCAAGACAGGGTTTTTCTGTGTAGCCCTGACTGTCCTGGAACTCACTTTGTAGGCCAGGCTGGCCTCGAACTCAGAAATCTGCCTGCCTCTGCCTCCCAAGTGCTGGGACTAAAGGCGTGCGCCACCACCGCCCGGCCCCGGTGAGGATTTTTTGTTTTGTTTTGACATAGGGTCTTATGTAGCTCAGGCTAGCCTCAAAACTTTCTGTGTCTTAGGATAAATTCTCATCCTCCTGCCCCTAACCCCTGAGTGCTAGAATTATAGATATGCACCGTTATGCTTAGCGTATGTGCTGCTGGGAAGCAAACCCGGGGCTTTGCACACAATCTGCCAGCACCCTACCGACCGAGTCGCCTCCCTAGCCTGGGCCTTTGTTGTTGTTTTCCAGATGGCTTATTTATGTCTTTATTTTACATTTATTTATTGTTATATGTGGAGATGTGTGTCTGTGTGGGTGGGAGCGTGATGTGACACATGTGGACAGAGGACAGCTTGCAGGAGTTGGTTCTTTCCTTCTACCATGTGGGTCCTGGGGATCGAACTCAGGTCGGCAGGCTTAGAGGCAGGCACCTTTACCTGCAGAGCCATCTCGCTGGCCCCAGGTCTGTTTAATTGTTTGAGACAAGGTCTCCAACCCAAGTCCTAGGTGAGGTCTGCTGTTCTTGCCAGTGATAGGATCACTAAGGTTATCTCCACGCCTGGTTAACTGGATTTCCTGAGGAGGGCTCAGAACTTTCTCTGGTGACAGTAGCTAAGTAGTTTTGTTTTTTGTTTTTTGTTTTGTTTTTTTGTTTTCAGCATGACTCCATATTGGACTATCTTATTCCATACCACACTTTGAAGGAGGTCTCCTCTGTCCTGGTTTAGCATTAGATAACTAAGGTGGAGAGATGATGCAACGTAGCCAAGGACAGACAGCTGGGAGGCAGCCCAGTGGTGTCTTGACCTTTGCTCTACAGGGGCTCAGTGCCCTGTCCTCGGGCACAGGATAGACCGGGAAGGGCTCCTGACTGGAGGGCCCACACCTGGCTTGGAGGTGGCTGGTACAACTAATGACTCAGTTGCCACCTCTGCCGAACGGCCTTGCCTTCCCCTGAGATTCTGCTCGCCCCAGGTCACATGAATGGCTTCTTCCTGACTGTAGAGGCCAGCTCGGTTTTTACATTTTCTCAGGGGTTGAGGAGGGAGGCTCGAGAGATGGTGTTAGGAACATTCATTTATGTGTGTGTGTGTGTGAGTGGTCTGTCTTCACACAGAAGAGGGCATCAGACCCCATCACAGGTTCTGTGAGCCACCATGTGTTGCTGGGAATTGAACAGTCAGGACTCTTAACCTCTGAGCCATCTCTCCAGCCCCCAACATTTGCTGTTTTTGCAAAGGACTTGAGTTCAGCTCCTGGCATTCGCATGGTGATTTTTAACTCCAATTGGGGTGTGTGTGTGTGTGTGTGTGTGTGTGTGTGTGTGTGACGCCCTCTTCTGACTTTTGCTGGCACTGCATGCATCTGGCACCATACACATACACACAGGCAAAATGCTTGTACACGCCGGGCGGTGGTGGCACACACCTTTAGTCCCAGCACTTGGGAGGCAGAGGCAGGCGGATTTCTGAGTTCGAGGCCAGCCTGGTCTACAGAGTGAGTTCCAGGACAGCCAGGGCTACATAGAGAAACCCTATCTCAAAAAAACAACAACAAAAAATGCTTGTACACATAAAATATAGTCAATAAACTTTAAAAAAAGAAAAAAGAGTTGGGTAGAGGGCAACTGTGTTATACACGCTACACGTGTCCCACAAAACAGGAAATACTGTCCAGCTCTCTACAGTCGTTTATTGACTGTGATCTCATTCTATATGATTATATTAAAGCCCAGAGACAGCAAGTGGCTTGCTTAAGGTCTTACAGCAAGTCAATGGGAGATCTGGGACAAGAACCCATGTTCTTTTTGGTTTTGGCTCATGCCTTTAATTTTAGCACTTGGGAAGCAGAGGCAGGCGGATTTCTGAGTTCGAGGCCAGCCTGGTCTACAGAGTGAGTTCCAGGACTGCCAGGACCACACAGAGAAACCCTGTCTCGAAAAACCAAGAAGAATCCATGTTCTTAACTGTTTCAGGGATCTCTCGGGTGTTGTTGTTCCGGGACCAGGGCTTCTCTGTGTGCCAGCCATCTGTCTCTTTGGGCACTTCCCTAGTCACTATCTTCTAGCCCAGACCTGTGCCTCCTGTGCCCCGCCCTCTCCTCCCTCCTACGGCTCTGCCTTCTCGCTCAGCCATCAACAAGCACACAGCTCTCCAGAGTTAGAACCTCCCATGAGTGCGCTGTCCTCCTGGACTTTTCGTGGAGACAGTGAGTGGTAGATCTTCTCCTCAGTTTTCTGGTGTAAGACCTGAAGGCCAGAGGCTGCAGCCGAGCTCAAGGGTAGAGCGTTGGCCTGGCCACTGAGGCCCTGGGTTCTGACCCCAATGGTGCGGGCTGGCAAGAAAACCTAGAGGTCCTGGGGTGGGCAAGGGCGGAGCCAGTTTGCTTGCTATCTTCTCTGCACTGAAGGGAGGAAAAGGAAATTGTACACTTACATACACACTTACATTGAAAGGATAAAGAGGAAGGTGTCATGAAGGTGTCCACTCACACAGTACATTTCCACGCACACTCACACACATAGGCTTCCACACACACTCACACACATACACTTCCATGCACATTCACACACATGTACACACATACACTTACACATATACTTCCACGCACACTCACGCACACATACATTTATATGCACACTCACTCACAAAAATACAGATATGGGTTGCATGTTCTGGCTGGAAGTAGAGGTTTTTGGTTGTTTTTAAAGATTTGCTTAAGTAAGTGTGTGTGTGTGTGTGTGTGTGTGTGTGTGTGTGTGTGTGTGTGGTGCCTGGCAGAGGGAGGGCAGAAGAGGACATGTGATCCCTGGAGCTGGAGACAGGCAGTGGTGAGCCTCCATGTAGGTGCTAGGGACAAAACTTAGATCCTTAGAGCAGCCAGTGAGCCATCTCTCCAGCCCCAGAGTAGAGTCTTTTTTTGAGATGGGAGAGCCAGAGGTCGGGCCCAAAGCAGAGAGTGCAGTCTTGGGATTTAAGGTTCTGGGATCTCTGGGGGTGGGGTGGGGATTGCTAACCCATTGTAATCTCAGTTTCCTAATTGTAGAAGGGGCTTGAGTAAGAGTTGCCTCTAACTCCTATCCTGGCTCTGACATTCTGAGATATATTCTGAGGATCTGAAATTGGGAGACTTCGGTTGGAGCCTGTTGTTCCAGGCTTTGAAGACAAGTGAGACAGGAGGAGTGCTTGAAGCTAGAAATTCAGGGCCAACCTTGGCAACACAGTAAGACCCAGACTCAAGAGATACATACATAGATAAGCAAACACATAAATATTCACCTGGTCTAGTGGCAAAAGCCTGTGCTTCTCCACTTCTTGGGAGACTGAGACAGGAGGTTCATAAGAGGGAGGCTTGCCTGGATGATGGTGAGTTCAAGGACAACCTCGGTGACTTCTTCTAAGTAACTGACAGGTATAGAGAGGGTTAAGGATGTAGCTCAAGGGTCAAGTGCCTGCCTAGCATGTACAGGGCCTGGCTTCTATTCCTGGTACTTCTTTTTATACATACATGCACACACACGCACCCACATACACACATGCACATGCACACGCACATGCACATACAGTGGAGTCCACAATTGAGAAGAAGCAGGGCTGAGGTTTGTAGCCACATTCTTGTTCCCTTTGCCAGGCCTCTTGCTGTCATCCCAGCAATGTGATATGATTGTGATATGCTAGGGATCGAACCTGGGGCCTGTGTATACTAGGCAGATGCTCTACTATTGAGTTATGTCCTCAGCCCCAAGCTTAGGTGATGATGGTGGTTGTAACTGGGGGGTGTGTATGTCTCTGTGTGTGTATGTGTGTGTGTATGTGTGTGCTTGTATAACTATGCATACACATTCATGCCTGTGCAGAGGCCAGAGCAGGACATCAGTGTCTCCCTCTATCACCCTCTGAGTTGTTACCTTGAGATGGAGTCATTAGATCTGAAATTGCTATTATTTGGCCCGACTAGCTGGCTTGTGAGCTCTCGGGATCCACCTGTGTGTGTGTCTTCCAATTCTGGGGTTATAGGCACTCACAGCCACACTAGTTTTTATGTGGGCACTAGGGATTCGAACTCAGGTCCTCCTCGAAGTACAGTCTGTCTTAACCACTAAGCTATCTTCCCAGCCCTTGTTTTGCTTCAGGATCTTGTTCTGTAGTCTCAAACGTATGGTACTTCTGCCTCTGCCCGCCAAGTACGAGAATGAGCCGGCACAAGCTCATCATAAGCTGCTGCCATACTTGGCATGAAAATTTGTTCTAGGTTTCCCTGTAGGAATTTAATAGATCGAGATCTTGCATTTGGTCTTTCGTCCACTTTGAGCTAATTTTGAGAAGTGGTTTAAGGGTCCAACTTCATTCTTCTGCACGTGGACACCCCACTCTCCCGGGACCATTTGTTGAAAGGGCGGCCCCGTGTGTTGCTTATTTGTGTGCGGGTACGTGCATATGAACGCACATACCCACAGAGGCCAAGGACAGTATCTGATCTCTGGGATCAGGAACTACCGATTGCCAGGTGTAGGCGCTGTGAACCCAACTTAGGTCCTTTACACAAACCACAAACTACCCCACGTCTTCAGTCCAGGGGGAAGCTGTTTAAAGGTATCGTGTCAAGGTATCGTGTGCGGATGTAATGATGTAAGGAGAGATGGGAAGCTGGAAATGTAGGAACCAGAAAATGGCCTCATAGTAACCCTGTAGGGTAGAAGGTGGGCTGGGTTCAGAAGCTCCGGGGTGGGGGAGGGAACAGGTCACTGCGTCCAGTGAAGAGGAGAAGAGGAGCATGGGAGAATGAGGTTTCTGTGACTGGTGCCTGGAGAGATCCGTTGTCCCCAGGCCATTAAGTGGAAGAGATGGAGGAAGGGCCCGCCATCTGGAGAGCCAGAAGACTGTCCTGTGTGATCAAAGCCAGACGTAACCCTTATCTATTTGTCTCCAAAACCAGTACTGATGCCCCAGCCTGGACCACCACCACCACCGCCTCCACCGCCTCCAGCCCCGTCCCTCGTCCCCTTGGAAGCCACTGACAACATGCTGGAGCTGTCACACCCACTTCTGCAACAGACTGAGGACCAGTTCCTATCCCCAATCCTGGCTGCCAGCTCCCCTCTGATCAGCTTCTCCCCGCCCTTGGACCAGGACGAGTACCTGTGGGGCATGGATGAGGGGGAGGGGATCAGTGACCTCTTCGACTCCTATGACCTTGGGGACCTGTTGATCAATTGAAGCATCCTGCATCTGTCTCTACCTCCTCACAGACAGATTGACAGGCTCTCTGCCCAGATGGGGGACACCGAACACCAGGTGTCACCCTCCGTGTGTGAATCGGCTCCATTCCAGCCTTCCTTCCGGTGGAGGCCAGCTAGGGCAGTGTGGAGGATGTGGCTGAGGAGTGTGTCGGGCTAAGCCCTGATCCTCCTCTTCTGACCTCCCACCCCTTCTTGAAGGACTGCAGGTGCAGGTGGCCATGTTCAGGGAAAGGGTTCACTGCCCCCTTCTGAGGGGCAGTAGGGCTCTGGCTTTTTCAAGAAGCACTTAACGCCTTTGTATTTATTTCGAGTTGAGTTGTGTTTGTTTGTCCACCCTGAGTTTTAGCAGGGAGGTTTGTTCTAGTTTCTCCTCAGACAGGCCCACCCACGCCCGGTGCCTAAGGACACATCTGGGCTTCCAGGGGTCTAGGGTAGCTCCTTGCCCCTCCACCCCCACCCCCATAGCGGTGCCTGGGTCTTGAGGGGACTATCCAGTTTGCTTGAATATTAATTGCACTTAGGCTTTGTTATTTCAGTAAATGTCAGGCCCAGCCAAGGCATCGGCGTGGGATTCTCCATCTCTCCATCCAAGAGAAGGTTCCAGTAGCTACTCTGGGGGAGGTAGCCAAGGGGGCTTGCTTCCCATTGAATCTCTTAGCTTTCCTGAGCCTCGAGATGTAAATGTTGGCCTTCAGGAATTAGCCCAGAAGAGCTCCTGGGAAAATCAGGAGGCACGTGTCATGGCTCCTGGATGCCCTTCCTCAGAGGTCAGAGACCTGGAAGGTGGAGGCAGAGAGAAGTTTAGGAAGAAAACAAGAAACAGCCTGGGGGCTGCCCATGTTTCCCTGGGAAGACTATTTTGTTTCTTGGTTGCAGTTGTTGGAGGGGGAGATTCCTTACACACAAGCCCTCACTTCACTCCCAAGGTCAGATGTGACAGGAGCTTGGGGGCAGGTTTGCACCTTTCCCCGCTGGAGTGCTGAGGGGGTAACGGGGCAGGGATGGGGTGCTCTTTCCTGCAGACTGGGCCTCCGCAGCTCATGAGGAAACAGGCTGCAGCCTGCCATCTCTCCTTGTGTGGGGATCTAGGCAGAGCTCTGGGTCTCCCTTCTGTTGCCCATAGACTGACCATGCGGTCAGATGGGGACAGGAGTCTGCTTTTCTCCTGCCCTTCTTGGGGTGGAGAATGGGCTTAGCCAAGGCCATGTGTCTGGAGAGGTGTACCCAGGGGTGACAGGGTCTGAGAGGCCTTCCACCCACCCTCAGGGAGCCTGGGTTCCTCGGGGCCTCAATGGGGCAGCACTTTTTGTTGTTGTAAGTTTGTAGCATTAAATTGATTTAAAAGATGAAGTTGGCTATGCCAGGTAGCTCCTAGCTAGCTGACTGGGATTTTGAAGTTTGGATGTTGAGCTAATATGAACTGGTGCCCATTTGGGTTAATTTGTCTTTTCCTTGGCTCAGCTTCCTGGGCCCACAAAGTCAGTCCTGTCCGAGGAGTGGTCAGTGACTCACAACTCCCCCACTTGAAATTTGTCTACTTTTACACGGAGAGTGTCCAATCTTTTGACATGTGTGACCTCGTCGTCTCTAAAGTTCACCCTCAAGAACTGCATGGATAAGCTACCAAAAACAAAAAACAAAAAATCTCATGCTGTTTTAAGTACGTTTACAACTTTGTGTCGGGCTGTGTTTGTAGGTATTTGTAGCCTGTGCTGCAGGTTAGACATACCCGCTACAGACATGTCCTTGGTCTCTACCAAGCACGGGGGTTTCTCAGGCCACCTGGAAGCCCAGTGTGCTCTAGACACAGGGGGACCCTTGAGTGATGAGAGTGCTACCTGGGATCTGGTTTGATGCATGTGAGGCCAGAGACAGCATTGCTGTTCCCTGGTCTTTGCCATTTAGCTATGTGCCAACTCGAAACGGAGATGCCTGACCTCTGTGCCTTGGGCCCTGCATGGAGAGCTAGGGTTAGCGGGAAGAGGCCTGTGGTCCCTGTCTGGAGTGAGGTTAAGAATGCAGTCCAGATTCAAGTTCAGTTACTAAAGGTCCAGCACAGGGATGGATGAAGGCCTTCTCAGCAGCTGCCTTTTGATCTCTGAGCTCTTATCAACCCTGCCTGGTCAAGGGCCTGGACCTCCTGGGAGAAGCCCGAGGCTGGCTAGCATGGGAAACAAACTCATGCCTCTTTCTTGCCAATGATACTTGAGACCTCTAAGTTCCTTAGTATGCTTTAAAAGATTGGGGTGTACCCCATTTGGAACATTGTTTTTAGTGGCTTTTTTTTTTTTTTTTTTTTTTTTTGAGAGACAGGGTTTCTCTCTGTAGCCCTGGCTGTCCTGGAACTCACTCTGTAGACCAGGCTGGCCTTGAACTCAGAGATCTGCCTGCCTCTGCCTCCCAAGTGCTGGGATTGAAGACGTACGCCACCACGGCCCGGCCTGAGTCCGTTAGGTCCTGGGGAGCTTACATGCTGGGGTGGGAACATGCCAGTTTCTTTCTGAGGGAAATCCTTGCTTCAGGGAGGTTTCCCAGCCCCATCAGTGTCCTCTGGGGATGTCCCTGGGGACCCCAGAGCATTTAGCAGAATTAAACTTGTAAATAGGCTTGGAAATGCACCATTGAAGATGTCAGGATGAATCCCTTCTCTGTGGTGCCAAGGCCAGCTTGTGTGGCTGTGAGGAGTAGGAGTTTGGGGGAGTTTATAAACTATTTCAGGGGTGCAGCGTGGTTTTCCCTCCCTGCATCTTCTCAGTCTCTCCTCTGCACAAATTAGGGTTGTAAAGAGTTTGCTCCTACCAGCATCAGGTGTTCTGTAGCTTCCGCATGTCTGAAAACGCTGGGGTTGATTAGAAGCAGTGGTTTTGGTTTCTGTCATACCCAGAGGCCCCCGCGCCACCCAGGTCGTCTCTTCTCCCACAGGCTCTTCAGGGAGCAGGGTGGTTACAGGTCTGGCCAGCTTCTGGCTCCTAGGAGATATGAAGTCTTGTGGGTTTTGATCGTTTTGAGGATGCCTGGGGGTGGGGGAGTCTGGGTTGGGACTCCACGTGAGTCACCTACCTCCTGTTTTCACCCAAAGTCCTGCCTTGTACCACCACCAAGTTTCATTCTGTCGTGATAATTGGGCATTAAATAATGGCAGCTCTGGTAAGCTTTGTCTTGTAGTGATTTCTTTTTGCAGAACTGGGGGTTCCACCCCTCGTACATGTTAGATACGTACGTGCTCAACCATTGAACTGCACCTCAGTCCTGTTGTGCCTCCTGAATGACTTATTACTGACGGAGGGTCTGGTCCCTTGGCTGGGGGTTAGGAATATATTTTCCCAGCTGATGCGCCCCACCCCTTTGTCCTCTTTCTCTGCCTTGCTGTTCCCATGCCTGGAGTTAGCGGTGCCAAGCTCTGCGGTGGTGTGATCTGCCTGCCTGCCTGCCCCACTCCTCACCAGGCTGTGCCGTTGCCGCCCTCAGAGCCTCCCTGTTTCTAACCACACTCCCCGCGTCTTCTACGTCTCAAAGCGGGACTTCAATCAGAGGCTTCGGCATCATACACATGGGTGTGGGTGCACAGAAACAAAGGCCAATTTCAAGTGTCTCCCTCTGTCACTGCGCCTCGAGTTTCGTGTTTTACAGCGAGGTTGGCTGGCGGCAGGCTTTGGCAGTGCTCTTGTACCTCCCTGCCCAAGCACAGGGCTCCAGGTGAGCGCGGTCCTGCTCGTTCGGTTTGGTTTCAATTCGGTTTGGTTTTGAATGTGAACTCAGGTGCTGGTGCTTGCTCGGGAAGCCTCTTCCTCACTGAGCCATCTTCTGTTTCGGGATATCAGGTGTAGTGGTGTCTGCCTGAAACCAGTATGTGGGTGGTGGAAGAGACGGGATTTCAAAGCCAGCCACACAGCTACTAGGAAGCTTGAGGCTAGCCTGAGCTACTTGAGATATCAAAAAAAAAAAAAAAGAACCAAATTAAAATTAAACAAGCAAGGCTGGAGAGATGGCTCAGCGGTTAAGAGCACTGGCTGCTCTTCCAAAGGACCTGATCATGGTGGCTCACAACCATCTGTAATAAGATCTGGCGCCCTCTTCTGGTGTGTCTGAAAACAGCTGCAGTGTACTTATTTATAATAAATTAATCTTTGGGCTGGAGCAAGCAGGGACTGAGCAAGCAGGGGTCTACCAGAGCGATCGGGGTTGACTGCATCGAGCAGAGGTCCTAAAAGTCAATTCCCAACAACCAGATGAAGGCTCACAACTATCTGTACAGCTACAGTGTACTCGTATTCATAAAATAAATAAATCTTTTAAAAAAAATTAAACAAGCAAACCAGAGCATCGTGAAAAGGCACCTTATAATCTTATAGAATGGGAGAAAAGGTGATGGAGGGCAAGCTGGCCGCTGACCTCGGTTGAGCAGCACACTAGAGCTGGCCCTGGTGGCATGGGTGAAGGATAGCCTTGGAAGCTGCAGTGTGTCACAGTGTGTCACACACTATACGTTTTTGCCCAAACAGCTTTTCTTGCAAATATTCATTGCAGTGAGTCATTGGTCTAGTTTCAGGCCTCTAACTTCTGCTGCACCATCAATACTGGATCCTCGCCGAGACTCCTCTCGGATATCCGGTTGTTACCCTGTGTCATGGAGATCCTGCAGCTTTGGGTCTGCAGGACCAGCCTCTTCATGCACTCCAGCAGTTTATAGGTGGGGTAGATGTTGGGGTGGGCCAAATCAAAGCCCTGGATCTTAGCTGGTAGCTGAGTTGGTCAGCCAGCTCCCAAGCTTATGCCATTGAACCCACACTACCACAAGGCTCACTGTGGCGGGGCTGCAAGGACATTTGGGAATAAAGCTGTTTGAGCAAAAGGGTGTATACCATGTGATGCACCGTGACACACTGCAGCTTCCCAAGAGGTTTTGGGGGTGTGGGCTGCAAGGGCAGAGGGCGGATATCGAGGTGTGACAAGATGAGTGGGATTGGGGTGTATGATGTGAAATTCACGAAGAATCAATAAAAAAATTTTTTTTAAAGATTTGTTTATTTTATGTATGAGTACACTGTAGCTGTACAGATGGTTGTGAGCCATCATGTGGTTGCTGTGGATCTCTGCTTGCTCCAGGCCCCGCTCACTCCAGCCCAAAGATTTATTTACTGTTATATGTAAGTACACTGTAACTGTCTTCAGACACACCAGAAGAGGGCAACAGATGTCATTACAGATGGTTGTGAGCCACCATGTGGTTGCTGGGATTTGAACTCAGGACCTCTGGAAGAGCAGTCAGTGCTCTTACCTGCTGAGCCATCTCGCCAGCCCCACCAGTGGTTTTTAAAACAGAGCAGCCAGCCACTTAGGAAAAAAGACGGTTCCTCAACAGGTAAACACAGTCCAATAACTGGATAGAGACCCAGGACAATGAGGAAGTGACTACATAGAAATGTATGCAACGTTCATAGTGTGATTACTTGTAATACTTAAAAGATGGAAGAGCTCAAGGGAACAGCTGGTGAATCCGTAGATGTGCCCCTATGGCAGAAAGAAGCCAGGTCGACCCGCCTCTACCACCTAAACCACCACTGCCTGGCCTCAGATGAGTCTCAGTGAGGGAGTATCTGCATTGGGTTGGCCTTTGGGCATATTTGTGGGGGGACAGTCTTAATTAAGTGAGTCGATGTGGGAATACCTAGCCCATTGTGGGCAGCACTCTTCCCTAGGCAGGCTGATCCAAACAGTGGAAGAGCGGAGAAGTCCAGCTGAGCACGAGGACATAGGTGAGCATACTGCATCCATCTCTGCCCTTCACTGAGGGCTTGCTACCTTGCCCGGCTTGACTTCCCTGCAGTGATGGACTGTAATACAAACCTGTAAGCTGAAGTAAGTCCCCTCTTCCTACTTACTTAAAAAAAAAACTACTTATCTATTTATTTATTTGTATTTATTTATTATATTTTGGTTTTTTTGAGACAGGGTTTCTCTGTGTAGCCCTAGCTGTTCTGGAACTCACTCTGTAGACCAGGCTGGCCTCGAACTCAGAAATCCACCTGTCTCTGCCTCCCAAGTGCTGGGATTAAAGGCGTGTGCCACCGCTGCCCAGCTCTATTTATTTTTTTCAAAGATTTATTTTATGTATATGAGTACACACTGTAGCTGTACAGATAGTTGTTGTTAGCATCCAAAGGCTGTAGTGACTCATGGGCGAGTCTCAGAGACCTGTTGCTGAGCAACAGCCACCATATTCCCAGAATCCATTGGAATCACCTTTACGCGGCTGTACACGTCAGCGATGATATAAATAGGAGGAGCATTCCTTTCTCTCTCTCTCTCTCCCCTCTCTCTCTTTCCGTGCTACTGCCCCCTCTCCTTCTCTTAATTAAACCTCTTTACATGGAACTGTTTGGACCCAAAGTGTGGTGCTTTCTGATCAAAGCGGCCGTTCCTAACAGTTGTGAGCCTTCATCTGGGTGCTGGGAATTGACTTTTAGGATCTCTCTTCTCATTCAGGTCAACCCCGCTCACTCAGTCCCTGCTTGCTCCAGCCCAAAGATTTATTTATTATTATAAATAAGTACACTGCAGCTGTCTTGAGACGCACCAGAAGAGGGAGTCAGATCTCATTACGAGTGGTTGTGAGCCACCGTGTGGTTGCTGGGATTTGAAATCAGGACCTCTGGAAGAGCAGTCTGTGCTCTTACCCGCTGAGCCATCTCTCCAACTCCCCACTTACTTATTTTATGTATATGAACACACTACCACTGTCTTCAGTCACATCAAAAGAAGTCAGATTCCATTACAGATGGTTGTGAGCCACCTTGCGGTTACTGGGAATTGAACTCAGGACCTCTGGAAGAGCAGTAGCGTTCTTAAGAGAGTAGCCATCTCTCCTTCCCATCTCTCTCCCCAGCTACTTTTTTGTCAGGGTATTGAATCACAACCTCGGAAATGAAACTAGGACAGAGTTCTTGTTTTTGTTTAATTGCTGCTGTTGTCCTTGTGGTTGCCGTCATCTTTATTGTTATTAAGATGCCCTGGGGTGGGGGAGCTGGAGAGTGCCGGTGTGTACTACCATGTGGAGCTTTTTTTCTTTCTTGTTTTGAGACAGGGTTTCTCTGTGTAGTCCTGGCTGTCCTGGAGCTCACTCTGTAGACCAGGCTGGCCTCGAACTCAGAAAACCGCCTGCCTCTGTCTCCCAAGTGCTGGGATGAAAGGCGTGCGTTGCTGCCTCTACTGCTGCCACCGTTCTCTGAGCATCTTGGAAACCCCTGAATCGCATGCCAGAAGTAAATGTAAAAGGTGTACAGCCCATCAAGGAAGATAGGCAGAAAATTACAGGCTAGTTCTTTTAGACATAGAGACAGGCCAGGCAGTGGTGGCGCACGCCTTTAATCCCAGCACTTGGGAGGCAGAGGCAGGCGGATTTCTGAGTTCGTGGCCAGCCTGGTCTACAGAGTGAGTTCCAGGACAGCCAGGGCTATACAGAGAAACCCTGTCTGGAAACAAACAAACAAACAAACACAAAACAAACAAACAAAAACCCAAACAAACAAACAAAAAACAATAGAGACAAAAATCTAAATAAAAATCAACGTAGTAAATATAGCCTTGCAAAGTCAAAAGGATTCACAAGCAAGTAGGGATGCAGAACTCATCAGCACAGTTACTGGAAAACCCCAAGCCTGTCTTACAGAATGCAAGTGTGAGCGTATGAATCAGGCTGGGGTATATCAGTGCTCTGGCCTGTGCAAGCATCGGACCTTGGGTTCCATTGACTGCACCTTCCCCTGTGATAAAGGAAGACAAAAAGAAAAGAAAAAATAAATCCTACTTGCCCAAGACCTGTGAAATTAACCCCTTTGAGCAAAGGTTGTTCATTTATCAGACATTTATGGATGGAGCATCCATGCCGTGCCAGGGTGGGTCAGAAGTCTCCTTCCTGGTCCACACTGTGCACCTGCTTTCAGCTTTTGTGTCCTCATTGCTGGGGTGGCCACAGCTTGGCAGACTTGTCAGCCATGGAGCCCTGGGTACCTGAAGCTCTGGTTTAAAGTGAAGGTCAAAGACCAAGGAGGAGCTGTCAGGCTCTGCAGGAGGCTTCGTGTTATGTCGGTCTATTCAGATGTTTAGTAATGCAGATGAAAATGTAAGATACTTAGAACCATAAAACAAAACCAAAGCCAGAGACTGATGGAGGTGGTGAAAGCCTATAGTTTCAGTACTTGGAAGGTGGAGGGGGCTGGGGGGCTCAGGAGTTCAAGGCCAGAAGCCATGGCTATATCAACTCAATCTTAAACAGGAACTGGAAGGGATCTTCACCCATTTGTTCCATGATTTTTTTTTCTTTTTTTTTTGTATTCAGAATTGGGGCTCAAACCCAGGGTCTCACACATGCTAGTTAGGGCACTCACCCAGGACCCCCCCTGTTTTTTGTTTGTTTGTTTGTCTTTACTGTGTTTTCAGTCTTGCTAAAATTGCCCATACTGGCTTTGAAGTCACAATCCTCCTGCCTCAGGTTGCAGAGGAGCTGGGATCACTGGTGTGTACCATCACACCTGGCTCACAGACATTTTCTGTGGACTTACTATGTGCCTGCATCTGTTAGGTGCTGG
>JADRCD010202978.1:2991-19735 GCA_019843815.1 Montemys delectorum | reverse complement strand
AAAAAAAAAAAAAAGCAAGAGATTTAAGGCTGCAGAGTTTGCCTAGCTTGTCCAGAGTTGATGACCAGCCTCCTCCTACCCCAGAAGCAACCCTCTAGTTGTTGGAGGTCGGGTAGCATCTTGCTCCCAGCCAGGAAGGGAAAAAGCTCCTCTTCAGAACTCCCTCCAGGACTCTTCTCCAAGTGCAGGAGTCCATGAGAACTTGTCAGGAGGAGTGTCCCCTAATGAGAGGCAAAGTCCCTGACACTGACATCGGGAACACAAAAGACTCTGGACAAGCAGACCTCATAAGGCCCCCGGTTTATCAACATTATATGCATCTATCCAGTTATACTCCGTTTTGTTCCCACAGGGTAAAAACATGGTTTTTAAAAATGCACAGGTTTACCATTTCTTCCATTCTTCATTTCCTTTAAAGGTTCCTAGGCTTTATAAAATTTCGTTAGATAAATGTGTATGCTTTTCTCTTGGTTAATCCAGTTTGTTGCTGAGGCTTCAGCCATGACTTCAGGGTGGATGAGAAAAGGCATTTCCCTTCTGCAGCGTTCACACACCCAGCTCCTGCTGTCTAGGTCATCGCAATGTAATGGTAGATAGAGGGCTGTTGACAGAGACACATACAAAGGTAGGCCACAGCCAGGTGGCAGAGACAATGTGCAACAAAGCCAAGCGCAACCAAAGAACACCTTTCTACCACTCACACCACCACTATAAGCCCTAACTTTCATTTTCCAGGCTGCAAGCTCTTTCCTTAGGGTTAGAGTGCCCTCTATCCCCTCCTAGCGAATGCACAAGTGATAGTCGCCCCAGGGCAGTTGTCCGGGCTAGGGTACCTGCTCTTCTGCACCGGTAACAGAATGGGCACCGATCAGGTGCAGTGAGCGACAAATGGGTGAACATGATGCACAGCCCTTAACAAGTCAAAGACCGGAGCCCCAGAGCACGTAACAGGCGAGACAAGGGAGAACCCAGACCTGAACGGTCACGGCGCCGCAGAAGAAATTGTTTCTGCCTTTTTTTCAACTGTTTTCAAAGAGGGCGTTCAGTCTGTGTGCTAATAACCAAGTTTTATTAAAGTACAGAAGTCTGCAGCCAAGAAGATGCGCAGCCAATGTACAGCAAAGGACAGCGAGCCTTGGGAGAAAAAAACAAAAACCAAACAAACAAACAAAAAAACAGTTTAACTTCACCCCTGAAAAGTCCTGCACCCAATGGTTCTTGGCCCCGCCCCCTGGCCCCAGCGCCTGCTCCCAGGCCTGCGCGCACGCGCGTCGCAGATGAAACCCAAACAATGCTGTGCCAGCAGTGCCCTCTGCTGTCGAAATGCATCTCCGGCCTCCTTTAACAGTGCTTAGCTCTAAATCTGACTCAAGACAGCTACCGCTGAATCCGCATCCCTAACTACTCTCTAGAACACGGAGCTCCCTCTCCGCCGAAATGGACTTTTTTTTTTTTTTCCAGGAAAACTGATTTGAAAGGAAACTAAGTCATCAAGGGAATCTTAAAACCCAAGATGGGAAGTGGAAATGTCACTGAAGGTGGTGGGTGCTTTCTGGCAGGTTCCTCCAAGAAACCTACCAGGGTCTCAGTCTGGCTCTTTTGTAGGGACTACACAGATGAAACCCAAACAATGCTGTGCCAGCAGTGCCCTCTGCCGTCCTGGCTCCCATGAACTAGGAGCTCAGACTCACAGGGCATCCGAGTCCACCATCAGAGACCTCACTTTAAAAAATAGTGGGCAGCGTGGGTGAGGGAAAGTGGGCCTACTTCGTCTCCTTTCATAAAGAATAGACAGGCATGAACTGGCCTGAGGTCCGCCTAGCTCAAAACAAAACTGAAGCTGGCCTCGATCCTCATAGTCATCAGGGCACCTGGCCAGGCTCCTACCACAGCTATGTGCCCTCAAGCTCATGAGTTCTGCCTGAGCCTGTACACTCAAAAAGAACATACCTGGGACAGAAGCAGCCCCTCAGTCAGGGCTGCCCTAGGTTTGTGTAGGAAAAACTTGGGAGTTTGTACACTGTTTGCATACACATCTTGAAGTTAGTTCCATTGCGTTACTATAAAATACAAGGCTTAGAATCCAGGGACCATAAATTAGTGATTAAGGCAAACCAGATTAGGGGATATCATATTAGCACCCTTCACCTACACCTGCTAGCCTGGGGGAATCCTACCACATCTGTAGGTCTCCAGATGTGATACTGCCAGTTTATATGACAACCTGTCACAGATGACAAGCTTAGACTGAACTACTTTAACCCAAGTTCTGCTCTTAGGGTTCAGGTAACGACACCCTAAAAATATAGAATTTAGGGGATGCTAAAAATAAAAGCACTTGCTACTCTGCAGAGGGCCTGGGTTCAGTTCCCAGCACACACATAGGGCAACTCACAACCTCCTGTAACTCCCGGAAGATCCGACACGCTCTACTTGATGCCTGAGGTGCCTGAACGCGTGTGGTGCACAAACATACGCTCAGGCATATACACATAAAATAAAAATAACTTTTCTTAGAATAAGCATGGCTGGTGTCCACCCAAGCACAGGAAGGTTGAAAACCCCTTGCCTGCATTAAGAACAGACCATAAAAAGGTGTCTGCATCCCCACCCAGGAGTCTCATAGCTCCTCTCATGAAAGGCACCAGAGAAACACGTCACAGCTACACGGACTTCCATTGCAGGCGCTCTATCCCTCCACATGCCTAAGTGGATCTTTTTACAAGCTAATTTCCTTCAGAGGGCCCTCCATTACCATCACGATCACAATCATAAAATCCTACAAAAATGTCTCCATCCTTCACCCTCCTCCTCCTCTACAGAAAAAAAAGAAAGATGCAAATGTTTATGAATGAATGATGCAAGAAGGCTGGGAACTCCTGCATGCAAGTGTACACACACATGTGCATGTAGAAGCATGCACACACATACACATGCTGTAAGCTCTTTTATACACCTGCTCTTTTTTTTTTTTTTTTTTTTTTTTTTTTTTGGTTTTTCGAGACAGGGTTTCTCTATGTAGCCCTGGCTGTCCTAGAACTCACTCTGTAGACCAGGCTGGACTTGAACTCAGAAATCCACCTACCTCTGCCTCCCAAGTGCTGGGATTAAAGGCGTGTGCCACCACTGCCCGGCCACATCTGCTCTTTTAATCTTTCTTGGTTTCTTCCCGGAAACCCTCTCCCCCTATGTTGCCCTACACCCAAGGTCTTATTCTTTCCCACCCTGATGCAAATTATAAAGACCAGATGTTTCATCAACAGTTAAATGGACCAGGCTGATGCAAAGGTGCGAGTATCATTTGCAAGTTAATAAAAATAAAGGTTGGGATGGAAAGCTAATAAAACTCTGAAGCTGGCTATTCTACATGCATGGAGCTGTGGAAAAAGTCCTAGCTTATATTTGAGTTTTTCCTCGCAGGAATAAGCTGCTACTGTGTATTTATTATTCACCACAATGGCTCCCACTGGTGTTTTAAAGAATCTCTTCCCCAAACTAGAAATGAATTGTAATGCTTTTGCATACACGAGGGGCATCTCAGCCGTGCCCCGGAGACAAAGGAGCAGGAGTGCCAACCTCCAGCCCCTGAGACACCTAGAACGCCCTTGCCTCCTCAGAGCCTAGTCCTGTCTGCTCTGAGCATTATTGCTACCTGTTTCAGTGAGTTAGGCGAATATCCTTTCCTGAACCTTGGTTTCCCTATCTGTATTTGGAGGTAACCACACCTGTGACAAAAACTGACATATTTGGAATAGTGCTTGGCACAGGCTGCTTGATTAAAGCCGTTTCTCTGAACCAGTGCCAGTCCTCGGGGCCAGCCAAGCAGAACTTAATAAACATTTTGTCCAATAAATATGCCTACTAAAAAGCCCCATAAGCAGAGTCTGTGAGCCTCTCTCACCAGTGGCCCCTTATGGCAGCTCACAGTCTGGCATGGCTGAATGGATGACACTTGAATTTTATACTTAAACACCCACCTTGAAAGGTTTAACTCTTACAATCCCCTGGGAATATATGCTATCCTGATACCAAGGTCCCAGCTCTAGAGATTGCAATGTACCAGACAGATGGGATGAGAGGCCCAGTGACTAATGTACAGCCAGCATTGAGAAGTGCAATGTTGTCTACCAAGGACCAGGAAGTTGGTGTTCCTGTAGGAAGTATATGCCCACACACTGGGGATGCTCCAAGGCCCTTGACACCAATGTTGGTCTCATCTGGAGCATTATTCTAGGAAAACCAGAGGTCCTCATCCAACCTCGATTTTGTCATGTAAGCCATGACTGCTTTTGATGAGGTACTCTGGGAGGTGAGAATCCAAACCACAAGTCCCCAGTGACAGAGTAAAGGGAGTGGTGTGCTAAGTGGGTGCCCCTACCTTCGAGGTGGACATTTCTTCTCTACTTGTGGTGGTTTAAATGAGAAATGACACCCATAGATTCAGGCATTTGAACACTAGGTCCCCAGTTGGTAGTACTGTTTGAGGAGATTATGGGGAGGTACATCCCTGCTGGAGGAAGTACGTACGTTGCTGGGGACAGGATTTGAGAACCTCAGCTCACTTCATTTTACTCCCTGCTTCATGCCCCAAGTTAAAGATATCGTGGCATATGTCTTTAATCCCAGCACTCAGGAGGCAGAGGCAGTTCCACCTAGTCTTCAGGCCTCTTCTGAAGACTCTCTTAATGCATGATCACGGGTCCTAAGGCAGCCTCTGCATCTCAGAGAGCAGCTGCAGGAAATGCAGAATCTCACACACACACACACAGTTCTATCAGGCACTACTGAACTTAGCTTTTTTTTTTTTTTTTTTTTAATGTGTGAGTCATGTGTGCAGCAGGTGCTGAGAAAAGCTAGAGCGTCAGATCCCCTAGAGTTGGAGAAACAAGTGATTATAAGCCACCCAATGCAGGTGCAGGGATATAAACTTGGGTCCTTTTGGAAGAGCAGCAAGCTCTCTTAACCTCTAAGTCATCTCTCCAGCCCCAGCCCCTGCTGAACTTCATGAATCTCATCCCCTTTGCAGAGGCAAGGTGGCACACGCCTGAAGTCTCGGCTCTTTGGGAGGCTGAGACTGAGACAGGAGGATTGATTGAGTCCAGGAGTTCTGGGCTGTAGTGCTCTATGCTGATCAGGTGACCACAATAAGTTCAGTATCAATATGGTGACCTCCTGAGGAACAAGGGACTCCCAGGTGGCCTAAGGAGGGATGAACTGGTCCAGGTCAAAAAGTACATCCCCTTTGAAAAACAAGTACCTTATAGGAAGTTATTACACAAAACACACTAGAGAAAAATTAAACAAAATTTAAATATAAATAAATAAGTAAATAGACTCACATCATTGTACAGATATGAACTGGTCATAGCTTTATTTAGAATAAAAAGCCTGAAACACACCCAGTGATCTCAACAGGAGATGAAATGCCAGTCATAAGGGTGAAATAATACACTGATTATTACCAAAATGGAAATACAAAATATTCTGTTGGGGTAAAAAGAAATATTAAGCTTTATTCAAAGAAATACTGAAAATAAATGTTTTACAAATTGCAATCAAGCACTTAAAGTATAATTTAGTAATGAATTCTCAGAATCTATATAATACATTCTGGTGTTGGCCAATGCAAAGTTTACTTTAAACCAGTATTTTACATATGCTTAACCTTCAATCATCTTAACATTCATTGATTATAATGATTCAACGGCACAAGGTCAAGCTAGTTTCTTACGTACTATCTCAGAAATAACTTCGAAATACAAAACATTCATACCAGCAAGAAAACCAGCATTGTAAAAACCCACGTAAATGACTGCAGGACTTGATTTGCAGGCTGTATGCAGATGGTCTGTTTCTCCTTAGAAAGTTCCCACACAGTCAAACCTCAACAAAGAGAGATGCCACCCACTCTCACCCTTCTGTCACACAGCCACCTGCAGGTTCCTACGTGCCACTCTACTATGCATCAACTGAAATATATATATATTCAAAAAATGTCTTTTAGGAGACAGACAAGCTGAATCTGCCCACTGCAAGCAAAGTTTCACAAGAGCCCTGTCTGAAGATGGCTCCCCGGAGTTCCTACTCTCAGAAGGACAAGATGGTCTTATTGATGATCTCCACTGACTCCCGGATCTCATCCTCCTTGATCACAAGTGGAGGGGCAAGCCTGATGATATCGCCATGGGTTGGCTTGGCCAGAAGCCCATTATCTCGAAGTCGAAGGCACACCTTCCAAGCATCACAATCTACAAGAAAAATGGTCACAATGTGTGAACACCCTGTCATAGGCACTGCCAGTGCAGCCTCATCAGAGAGTGTTCCCAGTGCCAGGAAAAGAAGCTCTAAGTCTCTGCTGAACTCAAGGGGCTGCCTTACTGACTTCTTAGCAAGGACATAACTAGGTTTGAATGATATGTTTAGACTGTTACAGGCAGAACACCCTTGTCTGCAGTGCTTGGGGCCAGCAAGGCTCCTTCCAGACTCAGGAATGTTGGCATATACAGGAGAGGATGTATTTCAGAAAAGAGACTACATAAACATGAAACTCATATTTCACACTGGCAGTGTAATTTCACACAAGATACTTAGAGCACCTACATTTTGGTTATGGCCTGTCCCCTGGGGTCAAGTAAGGGATTTTCCTCTGGTGTGAGGGTTTAAGTCAAAACCTGTCAGATTCAGGATATTTCCACTTCTCAGATTAGGGATGCCTAACATGCAACCGTGGGGAACTAATGTGAAAGAACTTGGGTAGGAGACACAAAATGAACCTTGCACACTGCTGAGATGACCCAAGGAGCCCTGTACACTGCTGAGATGACCCTAGGAGCCCTGTACACTGCTGAGATGACCCAAGGAGCCCTGCACATGGCTAAGATGGACACACCTCCTGAGCATGCACAACTAAGCATCACCACCCAGCCGCAGTTCTCAACCACTGAGCACTGCCCAAGTCCAACCTGCCAGTCAGATACTTTGGTTCCTTTCTCAAAGTTCCTCTGTTAGAATCACTGCTTTAAAAGGAAGGGCTAACCCAGGAAAACCAGCAGGGTGCCCCGGAGGGTGATAAATGATGTCATGCACACAATGAAGCCTCAAGCCTCCATTCCTTATTATCAACATCAAAGTCATTCCTTTTATTCCTACTGCTGCTTTTATGACCTCTGCAGGATGTATAAAGTCTTCAAGTGAGGGGAAAGGATTAACAGAAGATAGCCAGGAATTGCAAAGAGCTGCCTAACTAACAAAGGCAGGAAATAAAAATGTCTGCAAAGAATAAACACTTGGTCAAATGAGTTAAGCATGCCTTCCTGTTTATTAAGATAACATTAATAGAATTGGTTCATACTTTGCCTAAATGGCTTAGCCAACTATCTAATCAAGTGTTAGAGGACTGCCCTAACACTAGTCTTTGAAAGGGCTCTCTATGGCCATACCTTTGGTTTCTCTGATGACGATGGCATTTAGCAACCCTTTCCCTCTCACTGCAGTCACAACATCAGAGGGTAGCTTCATGAGCTCCTTTCTCAGGATAGCACCCATCTTGTCAGCATTTTCAGCAAGATTCTCCTCTTCTAAAACCTGTTTTTTAAAAAATTATGCCAATGAGTATCCTGGAGCAACCCAGGTAAGGCTGCAGGTAAAATGCCCATGTGATGAGACAGAGTGATGTCACCTGCATGTGCTTTTCATTTTCAGGGCCTGTATTAATTTCTAGCTAAACAGATACAACCTCAGAGCATTGCTTTAGCCACAAATCCATTGTCAATCAGTCTTCATGGCAAAATTAAAATTAAAATTCGCTTAATGCATCTTAAAATACACTGTTATTATCTGAACATCTCAATGGACTAAGTATAACTTAACTTTAAACTGTAATACAATTGCCTTTTTCCTGCCCCTAACATATTACTATACCTTATGTCTACTTCCTGGGCTGGATTCAAACTTGTGATTGTCCTGCCTCTCAGCTTCCCTAGTGCTGGGATTACAGGTATATACCACCATTCCCGATTTCATTTCTATCTATGTGGTACTAAGGGATCAAACCCAAAGCCTTACTCTTTCACTGAACTAAGACTACCAGCCACAAATCTGCCATCTGAAAAAACAAATAGAAAGAAGACTTTGTGGTCACCTGTAATGCTAGCACTTGGGCAGCTAAGGCAGGAGGATTTCCAACTGTCTAGCTTGGGCTACATGATAAATTCTAGGCCAATATCAACTAAATGAAACCTTGACTCGTGTATAACAAATAGACAAACAAGGAAAAAGACAAATCCTGTCATTAAACTAAAGGGATAGCAGCCTGGTGACAGACTACAAACTCGAGAAGCCCAGAGGAGTCCAGTCTATGACACAAGTCAAAAAGTTACCTTACTATTTGAGAATGCCTTGCCCCTAAAACCTTCTCTCTGTACTTCATGTTCTCTAGCACTTGGCAATCTTATTAAACTTATTACGCTAGAACTTAAATTAAAAATAACTTTTTAACACTACTTAAAGTAGCAATCATTCAGCCATATCCGCTTTCACCTCAAGAGCCGCAATGGCAATTCGGCAGCCTAGTGGGTTTCCGCCATATGTGGAGCCATGCTCGCCTGGTTTAATGGTCAGCATTATCTCATCGTCACACAGCACTGCAGACACCTGAAAGACAGAAGCCATCATGTTGCTCTTCATATTCTCAGCACACCAGAGACACAGATACTCCTTATAATGCTGGTACTAATCTCTGTAAGGCTTCAGCCCGAAGTTTACATCTGTCTTCTAACTCTCAATCATAACCCAAAACAAAGCATTACAAATGCAGTAAACACACTTCAGTGGCACAAAACAATACAGCATGCACATTTAGAACTAAAAGAAAAAAACCCGTTTTTATTATTATTTTGTGTGCATGAGGTGTTTTGTGCACATGCTTGTCTATACACCACTTGGGGGTTTACAGTGCCTATGCAGGCCAGAAGGGGGTATTGGATCTCCTGGAACTGGAGGTACAAATCGTTGTGAGCTGCTATGTGGGAGCCAGGAACTGAATCTAGGTCCTCTAGAAGAGCAGCCAGTGCTCTTAACCACTTAGCCATCTCTGCACCCCAAGCAAAGCTGTTCTGCAACAAGATTACAGTCCTTTCCGAAATACTCTGCTTAGAAAGCAAACTTGGTCATTGTCTGCAAGAAGACAATTCAGTCTACTCAACAGGAACATCTATCCTTCTAAGCCCTTTTACCTCACACCAATTACTAGCTCGGGATGCAGCCTCCCCAAAAGAGAACAAAATGTACCCCTTTATGTCCCTTGTACAAGGTTTTGAACAACTAGTAATGCTAGTTTCTGAAAAATAGGAGTAGAAACTTCTGAGGGGAAATGCTTCCATCTAAATCAAATGCCACAGAGCATCCCAAGGCTCACAGTCCACTTGGTCAACACTAACTCAGGGACCACCCAAGGGATCTTTACAATGTTCCAGGTGGCCTATATCACACGTGGCCAAATCAAACCACCCAAAAGGCATCCCAGTCACAGTCAGCAGGGGAGGAAACAGAAATAAATAAAGGGGTATTGAACTTACGGGATATAAGCCGCCAGAAAGAGCCTTCCCAAGAAGAACTATGTCAGGTCTCACATTCTCATGATCCACAGCGAGCCATCTACCAGTTCTGGCCAACCCTGTCTGTATTTCATCAGCAATAAATAGGACCTGAGAGAGACAACAGGCAACACAACTGTCATTCTCACATATCGTTGAAACAAAGACCATCATTATTTCAGTCTTCACACTAAGAGTCATTCTGACACACCCTGCAATCTAGGAAGATGTTTTCAGTACCCACACAATTCAATGGTATCCTATGAAACTCTGTTTCCTGTATCAAGCCAACACCTCCCAGTGGCCCATGTGGCACTATGCAAACATGAAGAGTTTGCAGAGCTTTAATGGCTTTAATTACACTCTAAGAACAAATTCACATAATTAATGCTTAGACAATTATCAAATATTTTCTGGAATTCTCATTAGTCAGCAAAATACACTGCTAGCTTTGGTGGAAGAAAAAGGAGAAGAGCTGTAAGGTCTGGAGCAAAGGGACACCAGACAGGGCTTGAGAAGGATCAGAGGAGCAAAAGCCTCCTGGGGGAGAGGAGGAAATCACAGTAAGAGCCCACAGCCTCAGCCCACAGCCTCAGCCCACAGCCCAGCATCTCTCCAGTGTTCTAGACACTCAAAAGTTAGCTTCCACAGAGGGTGCTAAGCATTCATGTTTCTCGAGTCTTGGAACTCATCATTTATCCTGTCAGCAGAGTCCAAACAAGTGCAGACGCATCTGGCCTCACTGCAAAGTGAGTGGGACAACCTGGTGCCTGGTGCAGAGTTCCCGAACTCCTGTCAGGTATCCTGGATCCGGAACAATAACGCCTGCTTCACCCTGGATGGGCTCCACCATGAAGGCAGCAACATTTGGATCCTGAAGAGCACGCTACAACAGAAACAGGAGGGGGTTTTAATAGCTTCTGTTCTACTCTGTTTGGCAACTGAAATCAAATCCTTCCTGTCAAGAATTAATTATGAGGGACAAGAGAGGTGGTTTAGCAGTTTGGAATACTTGTTGCTTTGATAAAGGATCTGGGTTTTATTCCCAGCACCCACATGGTATACATATACATGCAGGCAAAACACTCAACGTAAACAAATAAATCTAAAAAAAAAATAAATCTAAAAAAACAACAGTGGGGGGCAGGGGATGATGATGAAGCCAGCCACAGTGGTCCACACCTGTAATTCCAGGACTCCAGCATACTGGGTTTACAGGCATATACAATTATTATAAGTAAAATCTAGGTCAGGAGCTGGAGAGACGACTCAGCAGCTAAGGGCACTGGCTGCTCTGGTAGAGGTCCCAGGTCCCATTATCAGCACCTACCTGAGGGCTCACAATTGCCATTAAGTACAGTTCCAGAGGATCCATTGCCCTTTCTGGCCTCTGTCACTACTACATAAACAGATGACACATCTGCATGCAGGCAAACACTCATACCCATTCAAGCAAACAAACAAACAACTAAGTAGCCTGTTAAAGCCATCTTATAACTTTTTTGTTTGTACAAAAGTACTCAGCTTGGAGATGGGATATACCTCAGTGGTACAGTAATTGCCTAGAAACTACAAGGCCTTAGATTCTTTCCCTAGCACCACAAATAAAGTACTATAATTTACAAGGCTTAAAAAATTTTTATCTAGGCCAGGAGTGATGGTATATATCTTTAATCTCAACACTTTGGAGGCAGAGCTAGGCAGCTCTCTATGAATTCAAGGCCAGCCCAGTATACACGCTGTGTTCCAGGCCAGTCAAGGGTTCAAAATGAGAAGAAAAAAAGAAAAAGCAGGAAAGCAGGCAGGCAGGAAGAAAAAGAAAGAAAAAATAGAAGGAAAAAATAGACTATCTCAAAAGACAGATATATATGGGGGGGGGGGGAGATTATCTAGTAATTAATGGGTAATACTCCAGTAGTTATAATCTGAACCGGTGAGCTGGCCTAATATTAGATAACAAAAGCAGATCTCCCTGCATTGTTAACTAACTGCCTAGTACTGAGAATACAACTGACTTCAGCCTAACCTAAAAATTTTCACAGACTCATGTAACTTTGTTCATTTTGAAGTGTTAGGGTCATGCCCAGGACCTCTCACATGCTGAGCAACCACTGAACAACCACCCCTGAATTTTTGATTGGGTTTTTTGTTTGGTTGGTTGGTTGGTTTAGTTTGGTTTGTTGGGTTTTTTTGTTTGTTTTTACTGTGCCTGAGTGTTTGTCTACTATGTAAGCATGTATCTGCATCGTAAGTATGCCTGTTGCCTAAGTGGCCAGTGTTAGATCCACTAAGCTGACATGATTAAAGAAAGTTGTAAGCTGCCACATAGGTGCAAGGAACTCAACAGAGCCCTCTGCAATAGCAGTACGTGATCTCACCCACTGAGATCTCTCTCCAACCCCCACATGTATTTTTAATTCACACATTGAACAGGTAATAGCCACCCTGATGTACCTCCAGTGCAGGCAGATCGTTATATGGGATGGTTTCAAAGCCTGGCATGTAGGGTCCAAAACCATCGTAACTGGTTGGATCTGTGGAACTGGAGATCGCAGACAGCGTTCGACCCCAAAAGTTTCCATCTAAAAGTAAAGACAAACAATGATTATTCCAAAGAAACCCACAAGTACTACCCTAAAAATTCCTTGGGAAGCCTAACTAAAAAGACAAATCTCTACAGTACTTTCCTCAAACCCATTCCAACTGAAGCCCAACAACTGAAGCATTCAAAGCAAGGTCCTAGACAGAGACGGTATGTTTACAATAGGAAAGTAAGGAAAAGTGTCCAGCATAGAGATCAGCAGTCCATTCTGATAGCCCAATACTGCAAGCTACCTACTCAACAGAATGCATTTCCAAGTTCACTTACAGAAACGATGCTCAGACAATCCAAATACTTTCCAAGTTGCCTTCCTTGACATTATAATCCTCTACAACACTAAATGAAATAGACAGCTGCCTTTCCTAAGGATCACATTTTTTTCTATTAATAAATGTGGCCAGGAGCCACAAGAGGTCAAAGAGTATTCTAGGACAAGAGATAGACAGGTAATTAGTTTGGGAGGTGCCTGTCCTCAGAGCTTCAACTCCAATAGAAAGCAAACATCCTAACATCAACCAGCAAAGCAAACAGCTACGTCATTGCAGATGGGGTTAAACTCAGCCATGAACACGATCGTAGAGAGAATGGAACTCATCACACTAAGGATGTCGACACCACCTATGTCAGCAGCAACTCACTTACTCTTGCAAAAGCTCTGTCACCTGAGTTAGACTCAGGAGTCAACCCATCCTTTTCTCTTCCACATACAAGAGCTGATGAGACCAGGGGCCAAGCTGTTCCACTCTGATCCCTAAAGCTCACCCTGCAGGGACATAGTCCTTCACTGTCATTCTAGCCTCTGTCAATAAGATGAAAAAAATATCTTTACACCCTTCGCTAGTATGAAGGAGACTGGACAATCTATAATAGAAATCATGTTTTGTTTATAATAGCCAGCCAGGACACCCACAACTAAAACGTAATGGTAACCTATGGGTAGTAACTGATAGTAACATACAATCACTCCTAATGGAGCCAAGCTTTGCTGCTGGGTTAAGCCACACCCTTTTCTAAATGTTTCAGAAAAGGGGAACCTTTCCAGTTCTTTTCTGCTGGCAAGAGCCTAACTATACTTTCTCTGAAATACTAGGCTTTTTCACCCTCTGGTACAGCCTTCCTATCTTCTCCATAGGTGCTTACTGGCCATGTGGCTGACCTGTCAGTCACACAACACAAACAGCAAGGTTTCCTGTGTTTCTCAATGTCCTTCCTCTGGGCAGCTGCAGGATTTACAGCTTGTCTATCCTACGTGCTTGAGCTTTAAAAACAAAAATGCTAAGTTATAGAATCATGTCAACATTTCTTCAGATCATAATCTGTCACCTCAAATACCAACTGTTTCTAACCATAACTTTATTATGCTATAGGATTTATAATTTAACTGTAAGTGTCCACCAGACAAAACAAGAATAGATTCTGACCACAAAACCAATGCATACTATTTTTAACTAAAATCAAACTTTAAAGTCAGACCCTACCATTTGAATATCGCACAAAAATTACCAAAGTCAGATTACATCATCCCAACAAACTATACATCTCCTTAACAAGAACTCAAAGTATTCCTTCTCAATCATTCTCAGAAGTGTAACAAGGGCAGCTTCAGGCTTCCTGTTCCTGACAGCTTCTAAGAACACAGTGCAAGGGCACATTCAATATCAGGACTAAAATCCTGGCCACAAGCCAAGCACAGACCTTTAGTCCCAGCACTTGAGAGGTGATAGCAGACAGATCTCTGTGAGTTTGAGGCCAGTCTGGTCTGCATAGTAAGTTCCTGGAAAGCCAAGACTACACAATGAAACCCTGTCTCAAAAAACTACAAAATATGTTGGCCACAAATGTTCAATGATAGAATGTTTATATAGGAAACACAAAGCCTTCAAAACTTAGCACCAAAAAATAAATAAATAAAACAAAACAAAAATGTAACAAGAAGAGAGGTGTGAAGAAAATCTGGTAAAATGTGATATTAAATCAAATAGCCACTTACTTTAAGAAGGAAGGATTAAGGAGTCAAGAAAGAAAAAAATCTCAGGGCTGGTGAGATGGCTCAGAGAGTAAGCACCGACTGCTCTTCCAAAGGTCCTGAGTTCAAATCCCAGCAACCACATGGTGGCTCACAACCACCCGTAATGAGATCTGATGTCCTCTTCTGGTGCCTCAGAACACAGCTACACTGCACTTATTTATAGTAATAAATAAATCTTATTAAATTAAAAAAAAGAAAAAAAGAAAAATCTCGAGCTAGGGATACGGCTAAGAAATAGAGTAGTATACCGGCATCCATCAGACCTTAGATTCATTCCACAGCATCACAAAAGGGAACTCTCATTCATGAGGAAATAACTTAGAAATCTAAAAGAAATTCCCTCATTAGCCTTTATAAAACACTCCATAAATAATGTCTCGTGTAAATGATACTATTAACACTGTAACAATTAAATTCACATACCAGCAAAAACAATCTTTGCTTTGTATTTCTGGATGCCTTTCACGGTGTAGCCCCAACGACGAGCAAGCTTACAAGCAGTCTCTCCAGCCTCCACTCCTATTGTAAGGAAAATACTCAGATTTGACTAATGTAAATTATCAAAAAAAAATAAGCTTAGTAGGTGATACACAACTTAATCCCAGTTACTTGAGACACTAAGGTGGGAGGAGTGTAAATTCAGGGCCAGCCTAGGTGAAAAGGGGAGATGCTCAATAAATACAAATAAAGAAACAAGTGACTGACTGTTGGGAACTTAACAAAATGGAAATACATTACCTGTATTCATAGGAAGAACTTTGTTGTAGTTGAAAAGCTTGGTAATGTACTCCTCATATTCACCAAGGACATTGTTATAGAAAGCCCGAGATGTTAATGTCAGCTTGTCCACCTGACTCTTCATAGCATCTATGATTTTTGGGTGGCAGTGTCCTTGACTGACAGCACCATAAGCACTCAGGAAGTCGAAGTACTGCCTGCCTTCCACATCCCACATGTAAATGCCTAAAATAGAGGGAAGGGAAAGAATGAGAGTCTCCATATGACACAAGACCCCAAAATGAAGAATGACTTCTTAAGCTCTCTAAACACCAATATATGATACTCTACGTATTCCTATGCTTAAAACACTTTAGTACAAGCCTGTTGACTTTGATTTAGAAAGAAATATTAAAGCTCTATTTTATCTGACTAACTCTTACATGTATATTTAACAGAATAGTATAAAAATTGTGACTGTAAAAATTGTGACAGTATAAATATGACTGTAATTGTGTCATAAATTTGGGAGCAGGGGGTTAGTAGTGAATAAGCACATAGAAATATACTCAATAGTGAAAGTGTAAAATCCAACATGAAGCTCCACAGCTTCCAGCCCAAGCAGTTGGTCTAGCAGTAAGAAGTTTCCTGAGCTATATAAGCTTCAGTTCTGGTTATTTCAGTGTGTGATGTTATTTTTATTTGCAAGTTGTCTAAACTAAGTTTATTTAGAAAGAGAGAAAAAAAGAAAGAAGGAAAGAAGGAGGGAAGAAAAGAAAGATTGAAACTTCTTTAGCAATTTTAGTCTCAGGAGCCAAAACTTTAAATCTACAAAGAAATTACACAAAACAGACAAAACTCTAATATAGTACAGACTACAACTGAACATATAACAGGGGTATTTACAAACCATATGCCTGATAAGGACTCAGTATCCAGAACACAAGGATAAACAACAATAAAAGCCACTAGACATGGTGGCACACACCTATAACACTGAGGGGACAGAGGTAGGAGGATCAGGAGTTCAAAGTCAGCTTGGATTAAGCAAGACTCTGTTTTTTAAAAATGGGCAAATAGCTTACTAACATTTTCTTCAAAGACTTACAGATGCTAATATGAACATGTAAAGACATACAACCCATCACCAGCCATTAGAAACATGTAAATCAAAGAGCTACTCTTTCATACTAGTATGCTTATAATTTTTAAAAGAAAAAACAGTGGGGCAAAGATAAACCATTTGGAACTTGCATGCATCACTAGTGCACATGTGGAACAGTACAGCTGTGGCTGGGTGTGGTGGTGAACACCTGTGATCCCAGCACTTGGCAGCTAATGTTGGATGAATCCAAGGTTAAGAGCAGCCTGAACTACACGGTAAGAGCCTGTCTCTCTACCAATACCAAAAATCAAACAAAAACTGTTCAGCTGATCTGAAAAAAAGTTAGCAATCCTGAGCTGGGGAGATGGCTCAGTGAGTAAGAGCTCTTATTATGTAGGCACACATGACAACCTGAGTTTGAGTTCCCATATCCCACAGTTTAAAAAGCTGGGCATGGCCATGCACTCCTCTTACCCTAGCCTTAAGTACAGAGACAGGCAGATCCCAGGAGCTCCCTGGCCAGCCAGCCTAGCCAAAATGGTGTGCTTCATATTTAGTGAGAAACCCTGTCTCAGAGGAATAAAACAGAACTTGATAAAGTGAAACACCTGACTTCCTCTTTTGCTTCTGACAGGCACAGGCAACACATGCATACACACACACACACACACACACACACACACACACACACACACACA
>JADRCD010202977.1:0-10731 GCA_019843815.1 Montemys delectorum | reverse complement strand
TGTAAATGTTTATCTTTCTTCTCAAAAACAAGTAATTGTCCGTGAGAATAAATTTGTTTCCGTGGCCGATTAAAAGGCTCTCATTGAAACTGGATTGATCGGATGTAGTCTGAGAAGGGATGCTAAACCAGTTCGGAGTCTGGCCACTAGGGGGCTGCAGCTCCTGCTGATTATGTCATGTAACCCGTGGTTCTCAACCTTCCTGAAGACCCTTTAATACAGTTCCTCATGTTGTGGTGCCCCCCCCCCCCCCAGCCATAAAATTATTTTCGTTGTTACTTCACAATTGTAATGAATGTTGCTACTTTTACGAATCGTAATGTAAATGTATCTGTGTTTTCAGATGGTCTTTTTGGGCTCGCGATCCACAAGTTGAGAACAACTGAAGTACATTGTCTTGGAGCCCACCGAGAGCAACTGAGAAGGGGAGAGGGGTAGAACGAGAGAGAGAGAAACAGAGGAGGAGGAGGAGGAGGAGGAGGAGGAGGGAAGGAGGGAGGGAGGGACTGACAGAAAAGCCACAGGAAGCTGAGTATAGACACTTTGGGACGTTCATACTGAATCAAACGAGCAGCTAATTGACACTGAAGGATCACATGCGGCAGAGTATGGAGCACACAAGAAATGCCCTAGAAGCTGAGTGCAGTGGTACACATCTGTAACCTTAGCACACAGAAGATTACCGTGAGGTCAAACCTAGACAAGGCTCACACAGTGCGACTACTATCACTCTTTTTAACTTAGGCTGTTCATATCATCTCATTTAAAAACTTCTCTTAAATGGTAAGATTAGCAGTCAAGAGTAAAAAAAAAATCATTCGAAGAAGCCATTTAAAGCCTCTATGTGTTGGGTCTAATTGTTACCCAGCAGTTGGTAGATAAGTAAATAGCTCTGATGTCTTTGAAGAAATTGCTCTCCTCCTGAGACCCTTTGGTTTTCAGTGCAGGCAGGTTTGCGAAGGCTCCTCTGCTAGTGTCCCTGCCATCCTACGCAGGTGGCTGAAGTTAGCTGCATACTGAAAGGCCTTCAGCGTAGGTTGAAAAGGATACAGACAGATTGTTGGAGATAGAGAGTTTAAAGCCGTGGATGGATAGACAGCTTGGAGGAATCTCTGAGGAGAGAGAGGAATTGGGACCCACAGGGCAGAGTCTGGATCCTTTCTTAAGGCTGGCTGAAGAAATCTGGTGTGTGTGGGAGTGGGTAGTTGAGAGGTGTGTATCACAGCTTGAGCCTGTGTTAGGAGGCAGGAAAGAGGGTGGGGAACAGAGACTGTGGCCCCGACTTTTGCTGTAAACTCGTTTCTGGAAGTGTAATGTGCTGGCCCCACATGTTCTGCTTCCTGCTGCTCTCTTTCAGCAAAGCACTGTCTTTGTCACTTCCTCACACCAACCTCCCCCAGCCCCCAGAATAACCCTTAATCCCATGTTTCCTGTGGGCATATATTTTTAGGGGGAGAGAGAACTGAACAAGAGAACCACATCATGCCCAGCATGGCCCCAGCTAACCAAAGTTTCCTGTAGAACTCTGTTTTCTGTCTTTTGCATCCATCCATCTTTCTATAATCCTTGCTTTACCCAGTGGAGTTCATCTGTTCCCCTGGACACTGAACCACTGGGCTCCCAGACAGACTATGTGTTAACATATCTCCTTGCAGGAGAATAGGAGGAAAGGGGATTGTTTGAGGAGGGACTGTGCAACATCTACTGTGTCCCTCCCTGCCCCCTACTTCCTTTTTTACTTAGATTCTTAGGACTTTGCTTATGCCCTCCACCCATGTCCCTGGCTCCTCCAGGGTCAAACATGGTTAAGCTAAGGCAATCTCTCAGGTGGTTCCTTTCTCAGTCTAGATGTTGACATGCTCTTGACCCTGAGACCTCTGAGAACGGCTTAAGCAGACCAGTGTCCCTGGGATGCTTGAGAGAGAAGGGCTTTGTAAATAAGTGTGGTTAGGTTGAATTCATTTGAACCAGCACATGAACAGTACCCTGTCTGGGCTGCCTTTTGTAAAAGTTTCGTCAGAATTCAGTCTAGCTTGGTGTATCTGATCCTGTGTTATAGTCTGAACATGTATGCTTATTCCTTAAATTCACATGTTGACATCTTAACCCTCAAGGTGATATTAAGAGATGGAGTTTGCTGTGTGGAGACTCGGCTCAGTGGCTAGGTGCCCCTATTGCTCTTGCAGACCTGGGTTTGATTCCCAGCTTCCACACGGCAGTTCTGAGCTATCTTTCTGTAACTCCAGTTCCACGGGATCCAATGCCTTCTTCTGACCTCTGTTGTCATCAGGAATGGACATGGTGGATATGGATCGGTGCAGACAAAACACTCATATCCTACTACTTTGGCAAGCTAAGGAAACAATGAGAGCAAAAGGAAACCTGTGTTAGGGTTCTCTAGAGGAATAGATCAAGTAGAATGTATGTATATTATAAAGAGGGATTCCTTAGACTGGCTTATATTATAGGGGCTGAATAGTCCAACAGTGTCCACTGCATCAGGGAGGGGCTGAGAATTCAGTAGCAGCTCATTCCATGAAGCTAGATACCTAAGAAGTACGAATCTGATACTGGAGGCATTGATGATTCCTGGAGAGTCACTGTTTTCTAGTCCATATTGGAGATGGAAGCAGTGTCGGCAAAAGATGGTCATAGCAGCTGGGATAGACAAACTCACTAGCAACACGTAAGGAAGACAAGAAAGCGAGACGCCGCTTCTTTGGACCTCTTTATACCCTGGCAACTCACCAGAATGTGCCATCTACTCTGAGAGAGAGCCTTCTCTCATTTCTTATTTCTTTCTGGACATGTCCATACATATATGTTTAGAGATGTCTCTTACTTGATTCCACATCCCATCAAGTTGACAATCATGACTAACAATGACAGTACCCACTGAACAACTCCAGTGGCCCACCCACGACTTTCTACCCAGGAAAATGAACCATTAGTTCACTGACTAGATTCTTTATGGTGATGGTCCCATTACACTCCTTCTTACATATCTTTCCACTTTCCAGCATGCTGGACAATTCTAGCATTGATCTATAGTTGTCTCACATTAATTACATCTGAGAGAGCTTAGGTTGCCACTCAGTTGACCACATTTGTTATTTGCCACCAACCACGTCAAAAATGAGGTATATTATGGAGCCTCATACCCTCTCTAACTCTAGGTAGGTCTCGAGGGCTTTTGTTGCTAGAGTTGGCAATAAAGAACTGAGTAATTCTCCTGCGTCTCTGCTTCTCTAAGACTGCGTTCATCTTGCATGTTTTCTGAGGACGGCCAGATCTTCCCTCTACTTTTCTGAGTGCTTCTGGTGTGCTTTTACAAGTGCGCTCCTGTGCCCTTCCACATTCTATAGACACTGATCCTGTCAGTACAGTATCTTTCTCTTTCTTAAAGCCTAAAGTAAACTCTTGACTTGGTCAAAGAACTCTTTCACATGTCTCCTTGCCAGACATGCAGATGTTTTATGGGCCTGAGATGGCTTTTAATTTCTAATGTCTAAATTGTAACACACTAATAATGAGGGAACAGCATACATGAAACTCAGCTTCCTTTCTTACTTCTGGCTGCGTTTATGTTGAGATGGCCTAATTAATTAGTACTTTTAGGGGTACAGTGTCTTTCTCAGTAGCTCAGACTTTCAATCCTCCTGCCTCTGACACCTCAGTGCTAGAATTACAGGCGCATACTGCAACAGGCAGCTTTATTATAGTTTCTGAACGCTCACTTCTTTGCCAGCGTTTTTTATGGTTATTTTCTATGAGCCCCCGTGTCTTAGTTACTCTTCTCTTGGTGTGATAAAGTACCCTTAGTAAGGCAATGTATACAAGAAAGAGTTGATTTTGACTCATAGTTGCAAAGGGATAAGAATCCATGCTGGTAGGCCGGCATGCCAGCCAGTGGCAGGAACAGACAGCTGGGAGAACAAAGAGGAATTAAGATAAGACTATAACAGTCAAGGCCTGTGTGTGGGGATATTTCTCAATCAAACTACCATATTCTACAATAGTTTTCTCTTTGGGAAATTCCATCTTTGCGGGGTTAAAGTTCTAGGAACTGTAATTCAACCAAGATATCAGTGCCAGTTGAAATTGGGTTGTATAGAGATTCACAAAGAGTCTTTAAGATGTTGCCAATATGATGACTTACATATTATACCATCATCTGACTTTGTGTCTGGAATACTTAAATATTAATCATCATAGCATATTACTCACAGTTTTAATGCTGATGGTTAGTCTCACAAGTTCCATCTGACTTGGGAGTGACATTCCAGGAGTCATCACGACTTGAGGTCAAGTTGATTTCTGGGTATTCTAGTTTATACGTTTGGCAGTGACATTGAAAATTTATTTTTGGCTAAGTCAGATCTGCCTAGATCATATCCTACTGATCCTTGGCCAGATCCATGATAGAAAACAATGTTCTTAGGAATAAGAACTGACAGACCCAGCACAAAGAATCAGAGAGACAGCCTGGGAGCCTTCCAGAGGAGAAAACTCTCTGAAGAGGAGAGACATAAAATGTAGGGATAAAGGAGAAGCGTAGGGTGTGTGTGTAAATATAGTCCCAAGAAAAGAGAAAGCAGCACGGGGAAGTCTCAGATGTTGCTCTATCCACAACCAGAAGCCCAGGTGGGCTGCCTGTGGCTTAGAAAAGCATCCCAAAAAGGCTAACAAGAAAGCTTGATCTCCCCTCTGCCATGCTTTTGGGAGGCAGTGGGATGCTTAAGAGGAGGACCCTAGTGTAATGCCTTCTGGTCCTTCAGGGTGTGCCCTTGAAATGATGTCAGAGCACCAGACCTGGCTGGTGAGCTGAATGGACATCCTTCATAATAGCCCCCTGACACCAGTGTCTGAGCTTCTCCAAATCCCATGTCAGTAAAACAAATCAGCTAAGGATTGATGCTTCCAAGTCGTGAGCCAAAATAAACCTTTTTTTTTTCTTTGAAAGTTGGTTATTTAGGTTGTTTTGCTATAGTAACAGAAAGCTAATAGGCTAAAAGGCTGAAAACATGAGCTTTAAAGTTATGTGCCTATGTAGCAGAAATTTAACTCTATTATTGAGTCCTTTTAGGTTTTAGGCTTTAGTGTTAAAATTAAGTAAGACAACAACTGTTGAGGACTTTTCCTGGTCCTCATATATTTCTGTCCTGATGAACTGTGATATATAAGCTGAATAAACCTCTTCCTCCCCAAGTTGCTTTTGGGTCTTGATACTTTGTAGTAGAAATAGTTACCCCAACTAAGACAAGGCAGTACCAGTACAGTGGGGCATTGCTGTGACAGACCTGACCATGTTGTTTTGGGGAGGATTGTGGAAGAACTTTGGAAGTTTGAGCTAGAAAAGCCATTGACTGTTCAATGCTTGCTGAGCTATTCTGTAGGAGCTTGGAACATAAGAATGTTGAGGTCTGTGATGAAGGTGGCTGCCTCGCTTGTGAAGTTGCAGAGGAAATAAAGGCTCTACCAGGTCATTGGTGTGGAGAATTTTTGCTAGGTTAGAGATTTCTTATGTCCTTTCCAGGACCCATCTACCATCTTGATTTCAAAGCATTTAATTTTCTGGATAACACTATGTGCTGGGTACCACAGAAGCTGAAATAAACTGTCCAAGGTCAGCTGACTAGTGAACATGCACTTCCTGTTTGATATTACATCTCTAAGATTAGATGTCTTTCCTTACACATTTTAATTTCATTCTATACCTGTCCATTAAGGCATTTATCAGTAAGTTATATTTCCTTGAAAGAATTATCTGTTTTGTTTATTATTCTATCCTCATGCCTAAGAAAGAACCAACGCATAAATGGTATTTAATAATTGCTAGATGAATGAACAAACCAGGTTGACAAGACATAAAGGCATCCCAGGAAGACAAAATGGTAAGACCAAACTCTTAGAAGCATGAATGACAGGGCATGGTATTCTGGAAGAAATGGTAGTAACTACCCATGTTGACCACACATCTTACTCTAAGTGACAAGTTTGTCAATATACCACATACACACATCCTCCCAAAGGCCGTCAGGGCAGCCACTGTTACCATGAATGTTTTATACATAAGATTCTAAAAGTTCAAATAGAGTAACTACCTGTTAAAATTGATGCAGTTAAATTTAAGTAGAGGATCTGGGTGTAGATGCAGGTATAAAATCCTGACCAGAATTCTCTTTTTGTAAATAGAGAAAGCATTTATTTTGGCTTACACTTTAAGAGCTGTGCTGGATAGTTTTATGTCAACTTGATGGAGGAGAGCGTTATCTGAGAGACCCTCAACTGAGAAAATGCCTCCAAAAAGACCTGACTGTAAGGCATATATTCTTAATTAGTGATTCATGGGAGAGGGCCAGGCCCATTGTAGGTGGTGTCATCCCTGGGTTGACAGTCCTGATTTCTATAAGAAAACAGACTGAGCAAGCCATGGGGGAACAAGCCAATAAGCAGCACCCTTCCATGGCCTCTGCATCTGCTCCAGCATACAGGTTCCTGTCCTGCTTGAGTTCCTATCCTGCCATCCTTTGACGATGACATGTGATGTGGAACATATGTTGAGTAAACCCTTTCCTCTCCAAGTTGCTTTGCTCACGGTGCTTCATCACAGCGGCAGTAACTCTACTTAGGACATGGAGAAATAGTACAGTATGACGGGGAGGGCATGACAGTATGAATGGGAAGCCAGCTGGTCACATGACACCCAAGTCAGAGAATGAACAGGAAGTGGGATTGATCTACAAAGCCTTAAGGTCAACATTCAGTGACCCTCCTCCTCCAGGGAGGTGCCACCTTCTGTTCTTCATTATTCCCAAAGAGCTCCACCCTCTGGTCACCAAATCTAAACATTCATAATGTGCTGTTCTCTCTCTATTAGGAATCAACGATGATGATATTGGTTAGCAACTGATTTCTTCTTCTGAACCCAAGGCCCTCAGAGAGCTCAGAACCTAATATCTAAAGTGTTCCATAACCATATTCTTAATTGGCCCATAATAAACCACTGCACAGGTCATAAGTGTGTACTATATATATGCACACCACTAGCTAATTCTCTGCTATTGAGTGCATAGATACTTGCATTATTTTGCTGTCTGTAGAGAAAATGAGGTTTTTTTTTGTCAGTTTCCTAAGTTGGTATCTCATGTTCAGATATCAAAGTAACTGTGTTGTGGTGGATTTTGGAATAACTGCCTGTTGAGTTCTTTAGTAATGTCACCCTCTATGGGTAGGAGGCCAGGGATAGTCCTAATAAATGCCCACTACAGGATAGAAGGATTATCAAATTGGAAACAAGAGGTTGGAAGGTATAAACTGAATAAGAAATGAAACAGTTTATGATCCTTCTCTTCTTCTTGGATTTTATTACTTCAAGACATTGGTTCTCAGGCTGGAGCTAAACATCATCTGAGGAGTTCTTATAAAATCCAGCTGCCTGGGTCACAGGCCAGTATGTGAGACTACACATTGGAATAACTGGGAAGTTTAAAAGCTACTAATTCATTTACATATTTATGGAATACGGAGTTTGTTTGTTCGTTTGAATCTTTTTTTTTTAAAAGCCACCAATGAAAACTTCCAGTGGCAGTATGAATTACATCTCATTGAATCATTGGACAAAGGAATCCCATAGCACCTCTCAAACATCGTAGCCTATTGTTAAGCTATTAGCTGCTCTCCACAACCTGATGGCACAACCTTATTGCTAGGGGCCTTATTTATATCACAGAACACAGAAACGTCATGCCTGTGCCTAACTAGAAGCTTGACTTCTAGTGACTAGAATTCATGGTACTGGAAGGTATCTGTAATGCTACCAGAGAGGAAAGTTGATCATCAACCCAGCTACAAACCACCCTGTGGCCTATAGCAGCAAAGGGCCTGTAAGATATGCTGGTGCAATAGTGCCACAAAGGTTGTGAGACTTAGCTCTTTCTGCATGAGATAGAACCCGTACTTGATGCCGCTTAAGTATCCAAGAGCCAGAGAGACTAGATAGATCATGGGCCTAAAGCAAAAACCTAATATCATAATTCTGCCAAAGGGATGTAGAAACAAAATGACTCCTAATGAGAGAGATCAGTTCCCACATCACTCAGCTCCACATCAGAGAAGCAGCTTCTTGCGGTAGAGGTGAGTTAACATAGAGAACCATTGCTGGGCAACGTGCCGAGCAGAGAGATCCTTTGGGGAAACTTAGTCCTAAATGGGATGCTTCCATCAAATGCCCATGAAGAGGATTGCAAGAGCCACAAGTGATGGCTCACATCAAGAACAGTGTCTACCAGACCCCACAGAACTCTTACACTTATATGAACTCATAGAGACTGTAGCAGCCATCAAGAGCTACAGACATTCAAGTCAGATGAAATTCCATCACTGAGAGTGGGAAGAAGGCTTGAGATTTCCATCTTAGCCTAGAAGCTATCGGCTACTGATACCTGTGGGCAAAAGGAAAACCGGCTTTCCCCAGGAGAGTGAGTCTACCAGTCACACTCCAGGCCAGGTACCAGGCCACATTAGTTAGCCAAACCAAAATGAATACAATAGTATTTCTTGAGAAAATTTTGTTTGATTTTGGTATATTTTGCCTTATTCTCCTCTCCTAATTTTGATTTTTAGTTCTTCGATTTTTATAAAGTCAGAGAGAGAAAGAAGAAGAAAAAACATAAAATTGGCTGGGAAGTGAGGTGGGGAGGATCTTGGAGAAGTTGAGGGAGGAGAAATATGCTTAAAATATATTACCTGAACATTTTTAATAAAAACTGCATCTAGTTGTTTTCTTTAAACCACTTCCTTTCATGATCCTAATATCTTATCAAATTTGGGAATTATATCCATAAACCAAATGAATTAGAATATGAAGATTCTCAAGTTTAGGATTTAAAATTTATTTAGCAATTAAAGTGTGGGTTCTGGGCAATACTGGGCATGTTCTGACTCAGTAATATTGGAGTTGGTGTCTGCAAGTTTGTGTTTGATTCCTGATAGATACTGCTGCTGCTGGTGGTGATGTTTCTGGCCTCTGGGGTGATGATATTTTCTGTGTATTTTCTTCTTGTTCCAAAAGTTTTAAATGTGACTCTTGGGAAAATTTTTTAGTCTTGCCTCAGTTTTTCTTGGAGATGAGGGAGAAAGACCCTGTGCTCTAGCCAAGACTAAACTCTAAGAGGAATAGAATATGACATGAAGCAATTGTACATAGAAAGTACCAATTTCTACCAAGTAGAAAGGCCAATTTCTGGATAAGAGGTGATGACCTTCCCCCTACCTCCTTGCTTTTCTACATTAGTAGTGAGGGACTGAGGTTTGATTTTAAGAGATGAGATGGCTGTACCTTATAATAAACATTGGCATTTAAGACTATAAATAAAAGTGACTTTAAAGAGAATTATGCATATGGGTGCTCTGCCTGCTGTTTGCTTGTATACCACGTGCATGCCTGGTGACTTGCAGAGGGCATTGCATCCTTGGAACTAGAATTAGAGATGGTTATGAGACACCATGTGGATGAAAAGAAAGAAGATGGGTCCTATGCAGGAGCACCCTGTGCTCTTCACTGCTGAGCCATCTCTCCAGCCTATGTAATCAACACATTTTAACAATTCAGATCATGTATTTCATATGATCTCATAATATTCACATTAAAAGGCAATCATACATTTGAGAGAAATTATAAATAAACCCAAATCTTTTTTTCTTATTTCTTTTACATAATTTCCATTTGGAATTTAGCTGACAGATTATATAATATTTTCATGGCATTTATAGTGGAATGTTTAAAAAAAGTGTATTTGTGACACAGTGATATAATCTATACATTGGACATACACAGTCTAAAGTACTAGGCTAGAATACATATTAGCCTGTATTGTGAGTGACACAGGAGTAGAGGAATCTAAAATCAGTTTTACATACTCAACATCAGGATTTTCATGTTATAATTTTCTCATGTTTATAAGTTTGGAAGTGTTAAAAAATCTGAGGCATCATGTCATTTTATACTTTCATATGCCACTGTGGATCTCTAAAAGCGATGTTGCTTTTTCTGTGACTACAAAGACACTATGATACTCAACAAAATGACAGATAATTATTTAATAATACCTAATATCATTATCTTAAAGAGTTGTCTCCTGTCTCTCTTTACCTTTCAAGTCACAAACCAAACAGTTCTTTCACCTTTGTTCTGTGGTTGTATTTCCTAAGATCCTTTTATCTTCATTGTCTTCCTCCCCCATCTTAAATGACATTTTAACATACTGAAGCATTTGTGTAGAAACCTGTAGAAGGTACTAATTTTAGCAGGGTTTCTTTACTTTCTTGTGATATCTTGTCATGTGTGCATGTGTTATATGGGCGTGTGTGTGGTGTGCTGTGCCTGTGTGTGTTTTGTGTGTCTTGGATATGAACATTAATGTGGGATAATTGATTTTATCCTGGCATTGTTGCTTTAGTCCTTGGGATACTGATAATTAAATCTCTCCTCTCTAAACCTCCCCATTACTATCTCGTCAAATGAACTGCTGTTATTTGGTACCTGGATCAATTATTTCACTTAGGGGTTTCTTAATCATCCATTTCTAAATCTACTCTTCTTTCTGAGTGGATTAGCTGATATATGTTTAATTTTAAAGACTTCCAACATTAACTAGGCCTTGAACTGCTTAGAGGAGGAGTCAGGAAGGCCATGTAACTTTGTATTCGTTGTTTTTAGTCAGTAACTTC
>JADRCD010202974.1:0-32446 GCA_019843815.1 Montemys delectorum | reverse complement strand
ACACACACACACACACACACACACACACACACACACACACACAGATCTCTTCTAAAATGAGCTAGTATTCTACACAACAGAGGGGCCTGCCTCTCTGCTGGCCTGCATTTGCGCTGTGGCTCCTCGCCCTGGGTGGCTGCTGTTCAACTTGTTCTGGGCGGCCAGCCAAACTCCCTCCTCAAAGTCACGAGGAGCAGAGGCAACATGGGGGTTGGAGAGGCAGAAGTACGGTCAACAAAGGTCCAAAGACCTGGCCACATCTTCAGAAGGATCGGTAGGCTTGGCACCCACTGCTCCCAAAAGGTGGGAACCAGACCCAAGCTAGGGTTCTCACATTCTTTCCATTTCCCTTCAAGCCCTCCTCCCTCAGTGCTCTTCCACAGGACATGCTGTCCCCTGGTTTGCTCTGCTGTTTACTGCAGCTAGGGATGTATTTAACAAGCATGGAACCAATACTGATTCACAAAGCCTCCTTAATGTGGCAGCTCAACTTCCTTTCATCTTTATGTTGTTTCTGTTCACCTGGCAGTCTTAGAGACCCGCACATCCAGTCCAAAACAAGCTGAACTTTCCCAACAGCCTTCCCTCAAACTTGTGTTTCCTCTGCATTCTCTGGTACCATGCAGGGCAGCAGCAGTAAATGCAGCTGCCCAGGCCTGAAAACTGGAGGGGTCTGGTACCCACTCCCCACCTCCCAACCCACAAAATATTTAACCACTCACCTCATCCTGTCCTGGTCCTGTCTTCTCCATATCTCTCTTCAGCTTTCTCTCTCTCACGCTCATTAAAAATCATGGCAGCTGTCTCCCAACTGGTACCCAGGCCTCTTGCTTCACTCAAATCCAAACTCCACATAAAATAGAGCTTTCAATCTACAGTAGTAGCGAAGCCAACCAAGTAGTCCCTATAAAAAGGTGTTATTGATGCGGACATCACATAGCTTGGTACAATGATACAATGGAGTCTCAGCACTAGATCATTTGAGCATATGCTTTCAGGATTAGCCTACACGACACAGTGAGACCCCATCCTTAAATAAAAACAAAAGAAAGAACTAAACTAAACAGGAATACCTCAGTGGAAGAGAGCCTGTTTAGAATGCCCAGGCCCTAGATTCCATCCTCAAAAATATATACTTGTACATAGACATCCTGGCTCCTGATCGTCATCCTTTCTATGGGCAACACATACCAGCAGCTCAACACACTGTTTCTATGTTAACCTTGTTTAAAACATCTTTCATATAAACCCTTTTCATTTTTAAGTGGTCAAACCTGCCAACTTTTGAGAGGCTCAAAAGAACATTCCCTATTCCAAATTTGAATAATTTTCTTTATAGTCTTCTTAAAACTATATAGATTTCAACTTTAAGAATTGTATTTTTAATCCACCTGGGAGGTATTTTTAAATATGGAGTGATTCATTTTATCCATCTGACAATTGTATTGATATTATTGGTTAAACCCATTCTTCCTTCCCTAATTTGAAATGCAGGCCTTTAACTTATATCGAGTTCCCACACATAAGTGGGTGGGAATATTTTGATTTTTGATCTCATCTTCCTGTCAGTACCAAAACCATACTTTATTGTAATATATATGTATCTGTGCATATACATCCTACATGTTATGATATGATCGCTATCTCAAGCCAACCTTCCCTCATAACCTCTGTTTTCTTCAGTTGTACAAGCCAGCCCACGGTCTCCATAGGAACTTCAGGATCATGACCTACCACAGAAACACTGCATTTTCACATTTCAGACTCTGTTGAATAACAGGGTTAGAGCTGACATGGTAGAATGGAAGATGAGCCTTCAGGAAGATAGCACCCCCTTGCTCGACACCTGCTTTGCTTTGTCTTGTGTCATTGTTGAGCTTACTACTTGCTACTGGAGTCTACGCTGCTGATGTTAAGTGAAAATATTTGCTCACCACCATCACCCTCTTGCTGGTCTTTCATTATATTTTCTAATGGTGGTTACTGTTAGAAAAAGTTTGCATTCTACACGTGACGATGACTGGGCTGGACTCCTAGCAGTTTTTCTATAGATTCACAGTAATGTTCCTAAAAACAAATGAATATGGTATCTCCATATTGCCTGCAGGGCAAAGTTTAATGACTTTTTTATGGCACACCAATCTGACTGTGTTCTTCCCAGCTCTCCCCAACATGCACTTTGTTTTTCATGCCAACAAACACACTTAAAGTCCCTTGAGCAAGGGAAGCATTCCCACGCCTGTCCATTTGCTGTTCCCTCTACTTAGACTTCCTTTCCTTGACTTCCTCCTCCACTTTCCAAGGGGAGTCTGTTCACCAGCTTTAGCTCAGCATCATTCATTCTCTTAGGGCCATCTTCCTGAAGTGTGACTCTAGGACATTTATCCAGAAGCATCCTGCAGCTAGAGTACCACTGAAATCTTTCCTGAAACGAACATACATAATGTTTATTTTTAAAAGAATAAGTACCACTTATAATGTATTTCAGTAGACTTGCCTTAAAAGGGGAGAGAGAGGGTTGTAATCCAGCTCTCTGGAAACTGTGGCAGGAGAATCATGAACCAGCCTGGGACATAGAGAGTTCCTGGCCATCTGGGCTACTACAGATCCAGTAACCTTGTTAATCTTGTTTCAAAACAATAACAACAAAATCTAAGTCCAACTTCCAGTTTTGAGTATATGAAACGCTTCTGCTGGTTCTCCACCAGTGTTGAAGACTAGACACGACTGAGAGCAGCAGATGTGGATGGCAGGGCCTAGCAAGATGCAGTGGCTAATCTCAAGCTCTGCTCGCTACCCAAGAATTTACACCCATTTTGAAGCTGGGCCAGAGCTACAAGACATACACAGTTTGCTCGTCCTTCTGAGGTTTCCTGCACCTGTCACCTGCCATTCCACAGTATCAACTTTTCTCCAAGGACAAACCCAAGGTTACTGAGAAAGATAAAGGAGACCATTTTGAAACAGATACATGTAGGTCACTTCTTTATTTTTCTAATCCAGAGACCTTTCTTAATTTCAAGCATCACCAGAGGCTTTCTCAGAAACCTAGACGGCTTGGCCCCAGCATTCCCCTAGAGACAGACGGCTATCCTGCACTAAGGAGAAAAGTGCCTTCGTAGCCTTTGTTCAACTGCGCTCAGAGCCATGTTTGCTTTCAGCAAAAGGCCGGGGTTGCTTGAGTCAGAAGAACGGGGCAGACCCGAACCTCCTCCTCTCCTACTCCTCCTCTGAGCTTCTCTCCACAGATTCTGAAGGAGAGAAAGGCGCTCTTCCCCAGTCCAACTTATATGTCGTTCGCCATTTACAGCGCCAAGCTTCCATTTTCCTATTTGTAAGACGAAGTCACTGCCTGGTGTATGTCACGATTTAACAACACGCATTTAGCCTAGAGTTCAGGGATGGCCTGTGGGACTTGAAAATCATCCTCATCGGTACCCTCTGTCCCCATCTAGGACCCAGATGCCTCGGCAATACGGCTGGCTCCCACTACGCCCGCCCCGGGCCACAGAAACAGCCCGCTCGTTGCCAGGCACCGCTCTTGAAGTAGCTCAGAGCCCCTTGCGTCGCCTCAGACACACTCGGGCTCCTCCCCGCTCGCGCCCTGCGGGTTTGGGCTGCTCGCCTACAGGAAGAGGCGGGGCTGGGCGGTCCGCCGCGCTGATTGGCCAGAGTGCGCCTGACGCAGGATCCCGCTATAAGTACGGCCCGCTCTCCCCCTGCGCCAGACGTTCTCGGCCAGAGTCGCCGCGGTTTCCTGCTTCAACAGTGCTTGAACGGAACCCGGTGCTCGACCCCCTCCGACCCCCGCCGGCCTCTTCGAGCCTCAGCCCTTTGCAACTTCGTCGCTCCGCCGCTCCAGCGTCGCCACTGCGCCTCGCCCCGCCGCCACCATGACCACCGCGTCTCCCTCGCAAGTGCGCCAGAACTACCACCAGGACTCGGAGGCTGCCATCAACCGCCAGATCAACCTGGAGTTGTATGCCTCCTACGTCTATCTGTCTATGGTGAGTGCGGCCTGGCCTTTGGCGGGCCGGGAACCGGGTGCGGCCTCCCCTGGGCCACTTGGGGAGCAGGCGGAGGGTGGGTTGGGGCGTGGCCTGCTGCGGGCTTCCCCGCCTTCCAGCGCCCTTCTGGAAAATGGAGTTTGTTCGGGGTTCTTTCCTAAGGCAGGCAGTCCTCCCGTGGCAAGTCCGAGCACAGAGCGCCTTGTGGCTCCTGCATAGGCCAGGCACGTCATAACACCCGTTTTTGTTTTTTTTTTTTTTTTGAAGCCTTAGGGCTGTGCGACTGTCAGCCTGTCCAATCAGCCCTGCAGTTAGGTGCGTTTTCTCCCCTGATCACGTGGCCTGCAGGCTTCTCTGTTTGGGTATGCATCCAGCTCCAGTTCCTCCGAGTATGGCGGGTCTGCTTGGTCATGGTGTCCGAGTGGTACACCCTTGGCGCCTGCTGTAAAGAGGCTTATCTTTTGTGAGCTTTCTCTGACCCCCTTCAAAGCAGCCGCCTCCACCTCTCTGCTTATCACATAGCCTCACTCGTATTGAAACTTATCGCCAGGAATCTCCCCTCTGTAGTTACCAGTGTCACCCCGACCTTGCCCTTACAAGGCATCTGGAGTACTTTATTTTTGTATTTTGCATGAGTTGTGGCTTACTAACAGAAGTACGCCTGTTGGAAAAGCCCACTATCAATTGCTGGGCAAGGAAGTTTTCCATGTAGTAATTGTTTCTGAAAAACAGGTTTTGGGGAGGCTTGGACTTTGAAACAGGTCCCGACTTCTGTGGCTGTCATTCCTGGAATACGAATACACTGAGTGCCTAAAACTGAAGCAAAGCTTCTCCTAATATATTTGTGCTGAAATACATTGCCCTCAATTGTTAACTCTGCATGATGCAGTAATTTTATAAATCAGCAGTTGTCTGTCTAGCTGGAAACCTTGTGACCTTGTGTTAGCCATTTTTTTTTTTTTTACATGATTGGTGAAGGAGGAGAAAAATGGCCTCCCAATGCAGGGTACTCTAGCACCCTACCTCTTAGATAAGTAGATTTGGCCTCGGCTTAATTTTTTTTTCTCTACACTAATACAGAGCCATAGAATGCGTGATAAAGCCAGGTCCCAAGGTTTGCTTTCCCATCCTTACTGAACGTTTAAAAGGCCGAGTAGGGTGGCAGACAGCCATCGCACACACAGCCATCGCAGCTGCCTTGCTATGGGGATCCGTAACATGCACCCTTTCCACTTTTCAGTCTTGTTATTTTGACCGAGATGATGTGGCTCTGAAGAACTTTGCCAAATACTTTCTCCACCAATCTCATGAGGAGAGGGAGCATGCTGAGAAGCTGATGAAGCTGCAGAACCAGCGAGGTGGCCGAATCTTCCTGCAGGATATAAAGGTAAGAAGATTCTAGGGGTCCCTCAGGTGAGCAGTTAACCCTTATTCAGAAGATGATGGCAAATAGCAGTTATTGAGTGAAAGCTGTGAGAGGAAATTGAGGGCAGTCCTTTGGCCAGAGCATGGCGGTTCAGTGTGAGGTGTTGACTGGCTCGAGTTGATTGGTAGAGACTGCAGATGAGTTGACCTGATGTTTCACTCAGAAACCAGACCGTGATGACTGGGAGAGTGGGCTGAACGCAATGGAGTGTGCACTGCACTTGGAAAAGAGTGTGAATCAGTCACTACTGGAACTGCACAAACTGGCTACTGACAAGAATGATCCCCACGTGAGTATTGGAAACACGGGATGAATGGAGGAGATGATTTGCCACAGGGTTTGGGAGAGCGGACCAGTAACTTTTGTCCCATATTCTCTTTCCTAGTTGTGTGACTTCATTGAGACACATTACCTGAATGAACAGGTGAAATCCATTAAAGAACTGGGTGACCACGTGACCAACCTACGCAAGATGGGGGCCCCTGAATCTGGCATGGCAGAATATCTCTTTGACAAGCACACCCTGGGACACAGTGATGAGAGCTAAGCTGACTTCCCCAAAGCCACGTGACTTTACTGGTCACTGAGGCAGTGCATGCATGTCAGGCTGCCTTTATCTTTTCTATAAGTTGCACCAAAACATCTGCTTAAGTTCTTTAATTTGTACCATTTCTTCAAATAAAGAATTTTGGTACCCAGCTCTTGTCTTTGTGATTGAGGATAAGCATGCCAGCTTCCAGTTGCATCACTGTCGGTTATACTAATCACACTGAAACACTAAAAGAATATTCACATTTATTAAACTCCTTAGTTTGGGAAAGATAGTAAAATACATGTGTGTTCAGACAGGACTAAGTACTCTTGGTTCTGAGTTACTTGCCAGACTGTCGTGGGAACATACTCTTGGGTGTCGCTGCTTTGTGCCTTGGACTTGCTGGCACCCTTGCAAGTGAGGACCAGGCTGTGAAGCATCACTCATAGGAAACAGGTTTGGTGCCCGCTTCATCCCTATGGGAGATTTGAGAGTATTCATAGCATGAGTTGATGGAGGACAAAGGTGGAAGCTGGCCTTAAACACCCTGGGATGATCTATAAAAGTTAATGTATTTAATACCAGAAGCAGGCTGAAGATTGTTGCCCTTCCACTCAGGAAAAACATGTTCTGGTCACAGATGAAACAGGAATGTGGAAGTGGGAAGTTAACACTTGGGATGTGTGATCAAGGTGAGGGTGGAATGCTTATGATTGGGCAAAAGTGTCCCAAGAAATGTAAAAGAGAAATGACATTAGGCTTGTGACAGTATTTAGGTTTTTTGGAAGTATTAAGTGAGGTCTCAGACCCAAAAAGACCCATGGAGACCATGGCCAATGCCTGAAGTGAGGTGGGGAGTGCTCAGGTGAGGACAAGTGTTTATTTACCATCTAGCTGATAAGAGTAGTAAGGCTGGTCCTTGGGCTGAAGTCTAGCTAGTTTCAGTTCTCAAGGCCACCTGCAAAAAGGCTAGCCAGCCATCCCTGCAAAAAGTAAACAGCCTGGCCCACTCCCTACTTCCCAAGATAGTCATCATTTCAGCATTCTGTTCAGTACAATTTCACTTCCTAGAAGTTTCTTGCTGATATCAAGCTTAGGTGGAATGAGCAAAAGGCCTCCATCACCAGGGTTCTTTCCTAGGTGGCTGGTATTAATCCTCAGATAGTATAGGGACATAAGTTTCCCCGACACATCAGTAGTAATGGAATCTTGGGGAATTGTCGGGTAGACTCAGAACTGAAATCACAGGCTGGGGAATGCAGCTCTTTGGGTGGACAGACCTGTTAGGAAATGGCTCTACGTGCTCCTGCAGTAGTGCTCCTGCAGTAGTGCTCCTGCATGTTGGTTGACGGCTGGTCCAAATGGCCTTGTTGAAGATGTTCTGTGGGGCTCTCTGGAATGTTCAAGTTAAACTCCACAGTTTTCTTTTTTATGTGACAGACTTCATGGCACTCTGTGGAAGGCCCATTACCTAGGAACAATTCAATGGTATTCTTGGTGGGACTGGAGAGATGTGCCAACAGTCAAGAGCACTTCCTGCTCTTCCAGAGAGCTTGAGTTTAATTTCCAGCACCCACATCAGGCAGCTCACAAGTGCTTATAACTATAGCTTCAGGAGATCTGACACCCTCTTCTGGCCTCTGAGGGTACCAGGATATGTGACATATACTCACAAAGTCACACATACATAAAAAAATAATAAAATAATAAACCTTAAAAACAAAGTGTTCTTGGTCTCAGAAGTTATGGGTGTTAGGCATTGGTGTTTAGTTTCCATACCTGTGTCCAAGCAAGGACTGGAGGGTGCTGACTGCTCAGGAGGGTGGCTGCCAGGGGTCTGTGGAGCACCATGGAAGCTTGTCCTCTTAAACTTTGGAATAACTCTGAAGAAGTTCAGACCCTTAAGTTTCCAGACATTATCTTTCTGGTCTTTCTGGTTGGCATTCTCACACTGGCCCTCGAGGGAGGGGTCCTTAAACCACAATAGTTTGGTCTTTAAGTCTCTCCAGGGAGGACTGTAGTCTTTGGATTGCAGTCCTAAGATGCAGCCAAGGGTGCTGCTATAACCGCTCTCTTTCTTATCCTCGGTGTCATCCTCCCCATTTGGCCAAAACTCTAAGTCTTCTTTCTTCAGTCTGGAAGGAAAAGAGATGGCATAAGGTTGAGTAAGTAGACAAAGAAAAGATGAAAGCAAATGTCTGCCCAGGACCAAGGCAGACATTTCTCTTCTGATGGATCCTGCAGTTCCCAGGGAGCCCCTTAAGGCCCAGTTCACATTAGGTTCTCTCTTGCTCACTGGTAACATTCAACTTTCCAGTCTAGCATTACAGAGTTGGTGTGTGTGCATAGGTGAGTGATGCACCTGTGTATGCCTGTGTGAAGGCCAGAGGACAGTCTCCATTTGCGTCCTCAAAAAGCCATCCACTTTCCTTGGGACAGAGTCTCCCATTGGCCTGAAGCTCACAAATTAGGCTAGATTATCTGGCCATCCATCTCCAGGCAACTCTCTGAGTCTACTTTAGCACTGGGGTTATAAGTATATGGTGTCAAATGACACCATCTGTTCTGGAGGTCAAACTCAGGCAGTCTTGCTTTAACCTACACTAATTTCCTGAATCCCATAGTCTAATCTTTATCAGGCAACCTTCTGTTAGAGTACCTCCCTCCAGGCAATGGGAACTTCTGCTCCCAGTAAAGCCTGTTCAGATAAGGCCCAGCAGGAACAAAGAATTTTATGTTACCCAGTAGGGAGTAACATACACCAAAAGGCCTTTGGCTTCCTGGCAGCAGACTTCCTGAGGCCCCAGGACCTTTAATCTGTATGAAAAAGCTTACTTGCTCCGGATGGGGCCCTTGCCCACATCCAAAATTCCCTTGGCTCTAAGATCTACTTGCAGGCCCAGGAGGAGGTTACCACTTGGCCAAAGTTTTGGGCCATGGGTTGGAGCCTACTCTACTCAATAGCTTGCACATTCCCTGAATGCAGGACCTTCACTCAGTGACCACAGGTTCAGTGGTGGGGTGGGGGTGGGAGGGGGGGGAAGAGGGGATGATGTTCAGATGAAACAGGTTCAAAAACATCTTCCAAAATGTTCCTATTTCTAGTTTCAGCTTAATGAACTATTTGGGTCATAAAAGAGCAAAGAGAGAGAGAGAGAGAGAGCAGTCTAGAGAGGTCTAGTACAATGTGCAAATACATCAGACCCTCCAGAGTCTGCTCACCTCTGTCAGCCAGAGGACTGTGTAGGTAGGCCCATTCAGCCTACTGTATCTAGGGGGAATTTGGATGAAATGGGATTGTACAGAGGAAATTGTGGCTGCTGTGAGTGTAAGGAAGTCTTTGTAGGACAATCTATCCAGGGGGCCCTATCTCGTTCTGGGACTCCCTTACAAATACTGTTCCTCCTACCTCCCAGGCTTCCTAGAATTCCATGTCCACAGGAAGGCTACTTTTTCCGGTCAGAATTAGAAAGCCAGCCTTGGCATCTCATGGCATCATCAATCACTGGCCACCACCCCTGGAAAAGTCCTGTTTCTCTCTGGGTTGTACACAGGAGAGAATGGACTGGAGGGTCTAGCATAGCACAGTAGAGAGTAGGAGGTAGCTGGGTGTGGTAGAGCACAGCATTTTTTTGTTTTTGTTTTTGTTTTTCGAGACAGGGTTTCTCTGTGTAGCCCTGGCTGTCCTGGAACTCACTCTGTACACCAGGCTGGCCTCAAACTCAGAAACCCACCTGTCTCTGCCTCCCAAGTGCTGGGATTAAAGGCGTGCGCCACCACCGCCTGGCACACAGCATGTTTTTAATCCCAGAACTTAAGGAGGTAGAGGCAGGAGGGTTTCTGTGAGTTCAAGGCCAGCCTGGTCTACCTAGTGAGCTCCAGGACATAAAGGACTATGTGGAGAAGCCTGTCTTAAAAAGAAAAAAAAAAAAAAGTAGAGCACATAGTGATGGTTCCCACCTATATTCCTAGTACTGGATGTGAATTCAAGGCCAGCTTGGGCTAGTCCAGGATTCCACGGCAGCATTAACTGTGGGGCAGTGGGCAGTTCTGACAGCTGGAGTCCAGTAGAGTGGACACCTTGGAACCCTGGAGACCCACTGAGCAAAGTACAAGGGACAGTAGGAGTTTGGTGATAGCTCCTGAGAGCAATGGCTCAGATTTCAGCCCAGACCTCTCACAGCTGCCCCTGCAGTGGATGTGTGCTCTATTAGCCAGACAATACCTCAAGCTCCCAGCATTCTAGCTGGACCTTACACATAGTCATCTGACCACGAGCCAGGCATGCCACGCCCCATACAATAAAAGGGGTGGTTTGCCCCCTCCTCACTCTCTTGTTCTCTTGTGCTCTTGTTCTCTTCCTCTCCCTCTCTTCCTCTCTCTTACTCTTCTCCTCTTTTGCTCTCTTGTTCTCTTCCTCTCCCTCTCTTCCTCTCTCTTACTCTTCTCCTCTTTTGCTCTCTTGTTCTCTTCCTCTCCCTCTCTTCCTCTCTCTTACTCTTCTCCTCTTTTGCTCTCTTGTTCTCTTACTCTCCCTCCCTTCCTCTCTCTTACTTTTCTCTCTCTTGCTTTCTTGCTCTCTCTCTCTCCACTCTACTCTTTGTTCTCTTCTCTGGCTTTCCTCCCCTCCTTTTCTCTCTCTCCTTCCTCTCCTTTCTTTATTTCTACTTAACTAGCATATTCTATCCTTCCTACAATAAAATAACTCATTCATACATTGCCTCCTTTTTAAATAAGGCGCCGTGCAGCAACAGGTCAGCCCCGGGGGAGAGAGAGCGAGCCTTAGGCGGGCTACCAGCCCAGGCTCCCTGCCTTTGGAACAACACTGAACTACTTACATAGTAATGGACTTGTCTCAAACAAAGCAAAACACCATCCCCAGCATAGTGAGTTTGAAGCCAGCCTGGACTATATGAGACTCTATCTCAAGAAAAACCAATCAAAAATAAGTAGAAAGAGTGTGGAGCTAGAACCAGACAGCTGGCTCAGATGTGTCCTTTGTCACTTATGTGACTTTGGGCTGGGCAACTATTAACCTTTATGAACCTGTACTTAATTGTCTGAAGAGTAGAGATAACAAACAAAGGTTATTGGGAGAGAAAAAAATTAACGTCTGTGAAGAGCACAGTCTGCTGGCTAGCCCTTACTGGGTACCCAGTGTAGTTGCTTACACTTAAAAGGTTTCCCACCCAGTCCCTTAGCACTGTCTACCTGATGTTGAAGGCGGAGCCCATGAAGGAATGTCGGCGAGACCTGGCAGAAGCAGCTGTGTAGGGTGGCTGAGGCGCTACCTCGTTCCAGTACATGTCACGCTCCATGGGAGGCAAGTTCTGGTGCATCCCATCCACAGACAACAGGGACACCTGGTTGCCAAGGACAGAGGTGGTATCAAATAGAATGGGCAGCCCAGGCAGGACCATGAGCTTGCCCAATTGATGCCTTAGGAACTGTCAATTAGTTCCCTCTGGACCTCAGTTTCCCCACCATCAGTGTCCCCACTAAAGAAACTGAAGTAAACATCAGTGTCCTCACTAAAGACACTGATGTTTACTTGCAGCCTCCAAAGCGGAGGTGAGACTCTTGTGAGTGAATGATGTTAGAGGAGGAGAGGACAATTTACTGCATGATCTCCCTGAGAAACTGTTAAGTCCCCTCTTTGGACCCCTCTTTGAGAAAGGTCTACGACACAGTCTCTCCACACCTCACACCCCCTTATACCTGCAGGTTTCTGTCAATGATCCAGTTGGTCTCAAAATCATCATCATCCTCTCCAAAGGGGTTGATGAGCTGTTCTGCCACCTAGAGGTGGGGAGAGGAGTGACGCTCTGAGAACCCTGTTACTCTGCTTCTGATCCCCAAGCCTTGGGTTCTCCCATTTCGACCCCCCTCATGATGCCCTTCCTCCCTAACAACTGTCTTCGTAGCCACAGTATTGGGCCCCAGCCACTCCCAATGGGATGCCCCACATACTACCCTTCGGCCTCTCCCTCATGAGCCAGCCTGTCCCTGAAGACCAAACTGTCCCCTCCTATGTCACACAGCAGAGTCATCACCTTGATCTCACCCATGCAAATTTTTGTGTGCCTATCTATCCTCCAATATGCATGTATCTGCTGTTTTGTGAGGTTAGAGATAAATGCTAAGGCTGGGCTGAACTAGAGTGGCCAGGAGGGGAGTCTCCTGGACACCGATATCTAAAATACTCAAGCAGAGCTCCTCAGACGGTCCAGGGAGCATCCTGATAACTAGTAAGGCACCTTGGATAATTTTAGTCATAAAAGTATAATTTAGTGGAGTCTTTAGAAAGCAAAGGGAACTGGGAGAGGGTATATTGAAACTAGAGTCTCTGTGTGTGTGTGTGTGTGTGTGTGTATAATGGACAGAATAGTTTCTGTATGTATGTTTCTGCATGTGTGATAATACAGGGGCAGACCTTTTGCAGCTGCCTGTCTTTCTCCCAAGTGGCTGCTGGCCATGACCCCCTGGCCATGCCTACACGATGGGGGAGGGTAGTATGCAGCGAATCCCACCTTCAGCCAGCCCATGTAGAATAAGAACTGCAGGATTGTGAAGACGGGCACAACCAGATCCATCTCGTGGCCTGGGTAGTCCTTCTTTGGGTTCAGAAACTGCCTCCCGATCAAGCATGCAAGGAAAAAGCTGTATACCGCCACTGTCACCACCTGGAAGGAGAAAAGGCACAGGTAGCAGAAAGGGCTAAGCAGGGACCACAGTCTAAAGCTTTTGGCTCTATAGCCTTGCTCTGACCACCACATTGCTGTGACTGGGTCTCTGTTTGCCCTTCGTTCCGTGTGTGTGTGTGTGTGTGTGTGTGTGTGTGTGTGTGTGTGTGTGCGCGTGCGTGTGTGTGTGCGTGTGTGTGTGTGTGTGTGTGTGTGTGTGGTTGGTTTGTTTACTTTTGTTTTTTGAGACAGGGTCTCATGGAGCCCAGGCTGGTATGCAACTCACTATATAACCAAGGAGGACAGTGAACCTCTGATCCTCCGCCTGTGTTAGCATTCTGTCTAAGCTCCGCCCCACAGTTACCTGCCAACAGCCAGGTGTACCTGACTCACTATAAAAGGGGCTGCTTGCTCTCTGTATTGCTCTCTTGCCTTCTTGCTCCCACTCTGTCCTATCACCGCTTCTCCCCACCCCACCCCCACTCCATGTGCTCATGGCTAGCCTCTACGCCTCCTCTCTTTCTCTTTTTCTCTCTCTGCCTTTCTCTGTCTCTACTACCCTCTTAACTCCCCTCCCCATGCCCTGAATAAACTCTATTCTATACTATACCATCGTTGTGTGGCTGGTCCCTCAGGGGGAAGGGATGCCTCAGCATGGGCCTGCGGAGGTACCCCCTTCCCCCATACCTGACTATACAACCACAAACATATTCCTTCCCTCCTTATCTTTTTATAAAACACAACACTCAGGCCACCAGATCCTGGGGGCTAGAAATACAGGCATGTGCCACCATGACCAGTTTCATGCAATAGTGAAGATCAAACCCAGGGATTCACACAAATATGGCAAACACCACCCAGTGAGCTCTACCCCCCTTATTGCCAGCCATTTGCTCCTCTTTAAGACCAAGATAATAGCATTCCCCCTGCTGGCTGGACCAGGCAGGAGCATAGAATCTTCCAAGCCCAGGCCTAATTCCGCAGGTGAGATTATAGTCAGTCTCTAGGGAAGAGTGTTTTCCGGATCTTCACAGTTTCCCACACTTCTTACCTGTGTGTACACCAATGGGATACTGATCCAGTCGTAGGCATACAGCTGTCCACACTGAGTACGCAAGGTGCACACCTCCTGATGAGCAGGAAAGGAGGATGAGCTGCCAACCACCACCTGCTCCCCAGAACCCTCCTACAGCCCTTCCCCAGATATAATGCAATGGTGCGGGAAGACCCTCCAGCCTTCTCTTTAAAGGAAGCTGCAACCCTTCCCACTGCATCCCATCTGTGGGCTCACATTCATCAGGCTCTGGAGCAGGACGGTGTCCCGGATTCGACCTCCAAGATAGGCCTTCATTGACAGGTTGGCAAACCACACCCAGGGCACCCAGAATGTATTGTGTGGTAGGCACAACTTCTGCAACTGCTTATGTTCCCCAGGGGTCATAAAGCCTGCAGGGAAGAGCGGACAAGGCAACAGGTAACCCTAAAGAAGTGGCCTGCACCAGGAAACCCAGCCAGCCCAAGCCTCTAAGGCTCTTTTACCATGTTTGTTTCAACACACAAAATTACTGAGTCCCAGTTAAGGTGTTCTTCTGGACCCCATGGGACCGGGGGGGGGGGGGCGGGGGGGGGGCGAGGGGGGCTTTGTTATTAGCCAGAGTCAGGCCCTAGCCAAGTCAAGGGGAAGCTAGGGACACGTGACAAGACATCCAGCCAGGAAAACGGAGATCAGGACAGGCAGAAGGAAAGGAGGTAGATCCATCAGCTCCCAAGCCCCACTTCTTCCCTTATCCCTGATTATCCCTCCCTTTTACTTTATTCTGGCTTTGACCTACTTTGAACACCTGATCCTGACCTGCCCAATTTTGCCCCCAGTCCGACCCCACCGGCTCCACCCCACCTCACCCTCTTCAAGCCCAAGGGGACTCTGGCTCCACCTAGAGCCACGTCAAGTCTCAGGCCCCGCCTCCGGTTAGGCTCCGCCATGCGGCCCCGCCCACTCCAGATACTGCCAACCTGCTGCCACCAGGTGGTGAAGAGTGGGAAAGCGCTTGTAGACCGAGGTGCTGATGCTGCGCAGGATGAGCACTTGGCCCAGGATGGCATATCGGATGAGCGTGCGCCGTAGCAACCGGCCTAGCTCGTCCTTGCCCTCCACGAAGCTAGACACCTGGATCATGAGGCGGTCGGGCCACGGCAAGTTCTCGTACTGGTTCCACCAGCGGCTCACCACCAATGTAACATAGAAACCTGGGGAGGAGGGAGGAGGTACAAGGAGGGAGAGGCCAGCTATGGCCAAAGACCAGCGCCCGGTGAACCCTCAATTTCTCCATCTTCCTGATATGTGTGGACTAGCCTAGAAGGCCACTGGCCCACCTCACCCCACTCTCCGCCTCTAATGGAGGTCCGCCCATTGTGTATCTGGAGCTAGGGAGAGGCCACCGGACCCCGAACAACCGCAAGGGGGCGCTCACCCAGAACGAAGGATATAGGGATGAGCTGAATGTAGCTGTCGCAATACAGAGCCAACTTCTCAAACAACAGCTGCTGATCACTCGAGAGAACCATTCTGGCGTGGGTGAGGCATTGAGAGGAAGTGGCTAAGAGTGTGTCCCTACTCCCGGCTGGGGAGGGTAGGGGTAGGGTGAGCTGGGCATCTGGGTGTTTACCCTTTCCACTGGTCTGGCCCAGGGTCACTTGACTGAGGTGGGTTCTTGGAAGGGGTCACTTCTGGCACCGTGTGTGTGCGCGTGCGCGCGCGCGCGTGTGTGTATCTGTCCCACTGCCATACTGAGAATGGAACCTAGCTCTTGCTCATTTTGGAAAAACACTTCACCACTGAGATATATACCCAGTCCTTCACTTTTAAACAAGCTAAGGGACAGTGGCTTGGAACACTTGTTGCTCTTGTGGAAGACCCAGATTCGGTTCCTAGCACCCACATGGCAGTTTAGAACCATATTAAGTCCAGTTCCAGGTGGGGTCTGATATCCTCTTCTGGCCTCCTTAATCAATACACACACTGCACATACATACATATGTACATAAATATATACATACAGGCAAAGCACTCATACACATAAAAATAAATCTTAAAAAAAAAAATAAAAGCATGTAGAAACAAAGAGTTTTTTGAGACAGGATTTTTCTGTATAACCGCCCTGGCTGTCCTGGAATTCACTTTGTAGACCAGGCTGGCCTCAAACTCAGAGAGATCTGCGTGCCTCTGCCTCCTGAGTCTTGGAACTAAAGGGGTGCTCCACCAAACCTGGCACAAGTGTTTGGTACTGTGTGTGTGTGTGTGTGTGTATGTATATGTAATATTTGTTATATACTTATTATATATAAATTTATATGGTAGAGGGCTTGATAGCTTAGTGGGATAGTGCTTGCCTAGCACATGTAAGTTCATAGGTTCAGTCTCTACACTACATGTGGGAATGAACCCAGGCACGGTGTCACACACACACACACACACACACACACACACACACAGAGGGATGGCTAGGCTGAGCATTGTGTTTTAGGGCAATGCAGTGGTTCTTGATGATATTCTAATAGTACTACATGCCATGTAAAGTACATCTGTGCAAACCCACAGGATGTGGGACACCATGAATGAACCCTAGTGGCAACTATGACCTTCCAGTGACAATGGTGTGACAAAGCAAGCTCACTGACTGCAGCAGCAAACATGCCAGCATGCATATGTGATTTGTTAAAGCAGAGGCTGGAATGGGCCCAAGTGAGAAATCTATCAGCTGTTTAATTTTTCTGCAAACAACATGTTCTTAAAAAATAACCTCCAGGGTGGTGAGATGGCTCAGCAGGTAAGAGCACCGACTGAGTTCAAATCCCAGCAACCGCATGGTGGCTCACAACCACCCGTAATGAGATCTGGCGCCCTCTTCTGGTGCATCTGAAGACAGCTACAGTGTATTTATTTATAATAAATCTTTGGGCAGAGCAGGGACTGAATAAGTGTGGTCTACCTGAGCGAGCGGGGTTAACCAGAGCAAGCAAAGATCCAGTCAATTCCCAACAACTAGATGAAGGCTCACAACTATCTGTACAGCTACAGAGTACATAAAATAAATAAATACTTACAAAAAATAACCTCTAGCCAGGCATTAATCGAAGAGGCAGAGAGGCAGAGGGACAGAGGCAGAGAGAAAGAGAGGCAGAGAGGCAGAAGCAGAGAGGCAGAGGGATAAAGAGGCAGAGAGGTGCAGGGGCAGGGCTAGAGACAGAGGCAGGCAGATCTCTATGAGTTTGAGATCAGACTGGTCTATACAGAGAGTTCCAGAAGAGGCAAGGCTACATAGAAAGATCCTGTCTTAAAAATAAAATAAAGTAAAAATAAAATAAAATAAAATAAAGTTCTGACTTGGCATAGTGGCTCCCGCTTGTGATCCTAGCACTTGGGAGGCAGAGGACAAGAGTAGCACATCACTGCAAGTTTGAGGCCAGCTTTGTCTACATAGGGAGTCTAAGACAGGCATGGCTACATACCAAGACCTTGTCTCCAAGAATTAATTCATTGGGACTGGGAAAATGGCTCCCTGGTTAAGAGTACTTGTTGCTCTTGCAGAGGAGCTCAGTTCCCAGAACCTACATGACATCACAGGCCATGTGTAACTCCAGTTCTAGAGGATCCAGTGCCTGCTTCTGACCTTCACAGGCACTAGACACATACAAGGTACACAGACATAAATGCAGGGAACACATTTAAATACATATAAAATAAAATTTAAAAATCTAAAAACAGACAATTAACTAATTAAATTCTAATTTTAAAGTGCTGTTATTAGAACAAACTCCAGAACTGTAGATATTTAATATTTTTCAATATATAGTAGATATGATTGGGTTTTTTTTTTAAGATTTATTTACTTATTATACCTAAGTACACTGTAGTTGTCTCTAGACACACCAGAAGAGGGCGTCAGATCTCATTACGGGTGGTTGTGAGCCACCATGTGGTTGCTGGGATTTGAACTCAGGACCTTTGGAAGAGCAGTCAGTGCTCTTAACCACTGAGCCATCTCGATAGCCCCCTCCCCTTTGTGTGTGTGTGTGTGTGTGTGTGTGTGTGTGTGTGTGTTGGGGATTGAGCTGGGGATGACACACATGCCAGGCAAATGCTATTTCTCTGAGCTGCATGACCAGCTCCAGCTCTTAGTCTCCCCGCCAATGGCTAGGCCTGGCCATGAGCTCAGCTCAGTCTTATAAGCAAGCTGGAACATCAGGCCCTCTCCTCCTCAGCTCCTTGCTCCTCCTGACTCTTATCACCACTCCACCTGCATGCTTGGAGGCCCCTCCCCCATGAGCTCTAGACACCCCCCACCCTTCCATATGCTCCTCACCTTCCCAACCCTCTTACCTATAGAATCCACGGATGGAATAGTAGAGGAACATGAAGACAAGGAATTCTCCATACAACAGCTTGTAGATGCTGCCTCGCCAGCACAGGAGGAGGCCCGAGAACGAACCGAGGCGGGCATTGGCTACTTTGTTTGTGTAGGTGATAGTCATGGCTTGGCACTGGGCAGCGGTAGGTGGGCTTCGGTCCTGGTGGGCAGGCAGAGAGTGATGTGGGAATGGATCGAAGTCAAAGACTAGGTTCTGATCTTGGACTTGCATGAGTTTAGTCCTGCCCTACCCTGGGCCCCTGTTTTCTAGCCTGGGAAACAGAAGGCAGGTCTGTGAATTGCCACATGTCCTTGATTTTGTATGATGGCAAGGGCAGTAGCAGTATTCACACAGAGCTCAGAGCTTCAGAGCCAGACAGCATGAGCTCCTAGCCCATTTCCTCAGTTTCCTCAATCATACTGGAGTGAGGATCTCAGTGACCTAGGCTAGCTGTGCTCACCACCATGTTCCCATCCCCAGCACAGAGCCTGGCAAGAGGGAATGTCCTACTGATAGTTACTAAAATGGTGACCTCCAAGGCCATCCACCCACCTCGGGGGAATGGATGCTTTTCCTGAGGTCAGCCCATGGCTCACTTCTAGGTCATCTCCTAGGAAAAAATGTCCCCAGCCATCCTACTGGAAGCCATGCCTCAGTTGTCACTAGCAGCATCTTCCCCATGTTCTCGATCCTTCTACACGGTGCATTTTTCTACTTGACTCTGTGTGCCTCGGGGCACTCCTGCTTACCCTCTGTTCTCTTAGCATGTTCTTAGCGTAGATGCCCAATAAAAATGGATTAAACCAGTGATCGACTACCCCATTCCTACCATGCCAATGCCACCACAAACCAGCTGTTGTCTCTGTGCCTATACACAAAATTCATTCCTACCTCAGGACCCACATCTCCTGCATGTGCTATCGATGTGTGCCCATCACCCCTGCATACATAAGCACAGGTGTCCACACCTAAAAGCCCTCAAAGCCCTCAGCCCTGTCCACCAGGGGCGGCCCCTGCTCACAGGTAAGCCTCCAGCAGTTCAGGTAACCCACTAGGCTGATGGGATTTTCTGAGACTCTGAGGCAAGTACCCTTGACCATACTTGGAGACTGGCACTGCCCACCTACATGAGTGCTGAGTTATCACCCGACTTTCTAAGCAAAGGGTTCCACAAAGAAGCCCTTGTCTCAGCCCCTCCTATCATCTGCTGCAGAGCAGCAGCCAGCACAGCCTGGCCAGTGTTCCTCTAATTCTTTCCTGGGGGTGTTGACTTATCAGGGCTGGAATTAGGAGCCATACCCCCTCTCCCATGGCTCTAAGTATAGAAATGGAGAAATATGTGCCACTACCACTGTGTCCTCACCCTTAAGGTCTTTCAGAGATTGGGGGTATCAGAAGCTCAGGGAAAGACGGAGACTTTGTCCAGGGGCCCCTCCAGAACAACTGCCACATGTCACTGGCTTCTAGTGACCTACGTGCTAGCCCTGACTGGGCCACAGCATCCCCATCTGAAAAGGATGTGTTGCTCTGGAATATCAGCACAGGAAGAGTGACAGCAGTTTGCATACATTGGTGAGAAGCTCTGATTGGCCGCTGGTGACATCATAAGTTGTGGTGGCTTTGATTGGTTGGCAGGGCCTACTAGCAGGCACTTCAGAGCCAGAAAAAGAAAAGGGAAACAGGAAGGCCAGGTGTGGTAACTGGGCTTGATGGGAGATGATCATCAACCTACTATTTAAATGGCCTAATCCCAGACAGCCTGAGAAAAACAAAGGCACGTGCCCAAGCTCCCAGGGGCAGCTGGGTGGCATCTCAGCAGCTCACCAAACCTTAGTGTACCAGTCCTTTCTGTAGGTTCTCCTGAGCATCAGGCTAAGATGGGAGTTTGCCAGTAAGCTCACGGTACACGAAGAGCATAGACAGCAGGAAGCACTGGTTCTCAGTCTTCACTGACTGAAACAGTTGCCAAGACAGTTACCAAATACGCAGCTTCTCTGGATCTTTCTTAGGAGTCTGATGCCGTGTCCTTGGAAACGTTGCATTTTTTTTTTTTTTAATCAAGTGCTGCAGTTGTCTGTGATTTGGGTGTTCTTGGGAACCACACTTCCAGAAGTCCCAATTTCCATTATAACCCTAAGCCTTAAAGGGAAGCCACCCTCTTACTCTCTGCTTCCTCCCCTCCTACACCCCTTCAGGTGCTCCCTAAGGAGGCTGAGCTTGCAGGTGATTCTGGCACACACAGATTTTGCCTGTATAATTCTCTATTCAGAAAGGGGGGGAAATGTTTCATCATGACCTCGACTACTTTTCTAATCACAGTGAATGATAAAACTGGTGCTATCTTGAGAGTCTACTGAGATCAGGGGCAACTTTGGAGGAGGAAAAACACCCATCACTCCCTGCCACCCTGTCCCTGTCCTTAACTGAACAGAGAAGGGACAGGAGTGTTGTGAGCCTCAGGCTTTTCATCTGAAAAGAGGGTGAGAATAATAAGTGCTGCTTCACTGCAAGATGAGAGTGAGGATGACGGTCATGTCAGGCCTAGGGAGGATCTGCAAAGCGTGCTGCCTGCATCCCAATGCTGCCTGCACCACTGGACAGGGGCAGACCCAACTTGCCCAGGTGCTGGTTTTCCATTGTAAATTACAGATGTGAACCACCATATCCAACAGGTAAGTGCTGGGGATCCAGTGCAGGATTTCATGAACATTAGGTAAGAACTCCTCCCATTGAGACAAATCCCAGCCCAATAAATATATATTTAATTAAAGTTGAACATGTTCCTGGCAGAGTAGTTCAAAACAAAACACCTGTAAACACTGCCTTGACGGCGTCCTGCATCCCTTATATTGGCCACTAGAGGTCGCCATTGACTCAGTTCTTGCCAGGGAAGCCTGGTCCAGTTGTCCAGGTGTCAGTGACAATCAAAGCTGTCTCTGGAAGGCGCTGTTATGTCCTTGACCATTACCAGTAGCGACAGAGTATTTTGGAAGAGCTGGGAAGTGCTGGAGAACTTCTTCGGTTTTCCATGAAGCCCTTGTTCTTCACCGTGAGCTTAGCAATCCCCCCACAGTGCTGCTCCCTGCCCCTTCCAGACTCAAGAGGTCTCCAGAGACACTGTGAACAATCTGCTCCTGGATCCACCCGACTCTAGGCATACTCAAACACAAGATACGGTATCCCACAGGTTTCAGATATAAAACTGTCTCCAGTCAACCAAGCAGACCTCAGATACACGGTAAAGCCCAAGACATACCTGGATGCAGACCCCAGAATAACCCTCCCTGCAAGGCCACACCCTTCCTTTCCATCCCACAAGAAGTTATTCAACAAAACATCTCTGACACCAGGGTAGACTCTGTTCTAAATCCTGCCTCTAAGAAGTCAAGAGTTGAGTGACCGCTAAAGAAATATTTAAAACCTCCAGCACAGAATGGGAATGGCGATGCCTGAGAGGCCAGGGAAGCTTACAGAGTGGGAGCACTGGAGTCGGTGTTTGAAGCAGGAAAAGGAGCTCAGTGAGCTGAGATAGAAGCACATAAGAACAGCTCACAGCAAGTCACTGAGGCATTGCCAAGGGACTGTTGGGTGTAAAACACTTGGGACACTGGTGCTCTGGTGCTCAAGGCAGACCTTCACTATCAGCGAACTAGGACTAGGATCTGGGACCTAGAGTCTTCTGAGTTTGGGTCCTGCACCCACTCTACCCCCAACCATGACCTCTGCCTGGAGGAGGGTGACCTGGGACCTGAGGCTTACCTGTTAGGGTTTCTGTAGGGGTTGAAGGGAGGTCTGAGGAATGAGGGGTGTGCAAAGAAGACTTTGATGGTAGCAGAGCCCATGCTCTCCAGCCCCCTGGTAGAGAGTCATGTCAGGGAGCAAGCAGAGCACACTGGGCTGATGGCTGAAGGTTCCAGACCCAGAACATTACAGCCTTCTCATCTAGGATCACTATGGCGACGACAGCATCACAGAGGACCTGACCTTTGCCAGGCAGGTAGAAGAGACCAGACTTGGCAGAGGGCAGTAGGCAGTAGGCCCTGGGTTGGGCCTGGCAGACCTGGCTGCTGTCTCCAGGTTCTGCATAGGGTGCCTGCTAGCCCACTCTCCTCCTCTGGGCCAATCACAGAATAAACAGGGAAGAAACCAAGAGGTGGATTAACACAGCTGGACAGGGAGGCAGAGGACATAGAGTGCCACTCCAGGGATAGGAAGAAAGACAGTCAATACCTTTTTCCTGACACCAGGCAGATCTCATTGCTAAAGCTCTAGGAGACTGACATAATAACCTCTGATCCTTTCAGAGGGACAGCAGGGACAAAGTGAGGCAGGGAAAGGCTGGGAGACGAGTCCTGGCACCACCAAGCCATATCCCACAAGTAGCAATGAAATAATACAGAACAGACCAGAACCAACCCAGAAAGAGGCACATGGTGAGAATTCAGTACAACCCGGGGGAAAGCTAGGATTTCTAGTCGTGTGGTGCTTCATGGACTCTACCCTGCAGCTACCAGCCAGGTGAGGACCTGACCTACTCTTACCTTTTCACCAAATCCTCACCAGTTCAGACAGTGAGTTTCTTTGTTCTTCGTGTGTATGTATGTATGTATGTATGTATGTATGTATGTATGTATGTATTTAGTTTTTGGTTTTATGTGTATGGGTGTTTATAACATATGCATGCCTGGTACCTGATGCAGCCAGAAGAGGGCACAGGATCCCTTGAGACTTGAGTTTCAGATGGTTGTGAGTCAACATGTGCGTGCTGGCGATCAAAGTCAGGTCCTCTGGAAGAAAGACCATTGCTCTTAACTGGTGAGCCACATCTCCCGTCCCGAGACTGAATTCTTGATGCAGATACCTACTACACAGTCTGAGTTTCTTAGGGGATATCAAGAAGCAAAAGCCTTTTTCTCTGTGGGCTCTTCCACTTCAGTGAATTGCTTTACCTGTCTATCTTCTTTTAGAACATAGACTCTTACACTGAGGCCGCTTAGCACACATGCACACTATACAAAAGATTGTTAGAGATGCAAGGATCTGAGGCTTCCACCCCAGACCTCCTCAGTCATAATCTGCATTTAATTTTTTTCAGTTTTGTTTATTTATTGGTATGTGTGTGCACTTGTGTGTATGTATGCATGAGTACACATGCGTGTGTGTGTGCGTGTACATGCGTGTGTGTGTGTGTGTGTGTGTGTGTGTGTGCTTGAGTACCACAGTACACGTGTGGAGGTCAGAGGACAACTTTCAGGAGTTGGTTCTCTCCCTCTAGCTTGTGGGTCTCACGATCAAACTAAGCCTTGACTGCAAGCACTCTTATCTGCATTTGAGTCAGGTGTCCAACCTGGGTTGAGAGGTTGGCTTCAGGTGATGATGAGTGAGAAGTTCATTACTGTTTCCATTTCAAAAGCACTGTATTCTTATGTTTGTTTGCTTTTTACACAGGCCTTGAACTTGATGTGTATCTGAAGATGACCTTGAACTCCTAATAGTCCTACCCTCATTTCCCAAGTGTTAAGATTTTAGGCCCAATTTATGCAGTGCTGGGGATTGAAGCAAGGTCTCTTGCATGCTAGTCAACCACTCCACCAACTGAGCTAGACCCAGACCTCTTTATACCTAGTTGAGAATGTTCTTGAACACACAAAACTTTTTAATTTTCATGAATTTTGATGTGGCTGAATCTATCCTGAAAGTTTTATGGTTTTAGCTGATACCCTTAAGATCTTATATATTTTGGGTTCCCTTTTGTGGAGGGTGTGAGGTAAGGGTCCAAGGCCACTGCCACATATGAGTATCCAGCTGTCCATGCACTCTTTGCTGGAAAGGATTGATTCCCTCATTGAATGGGTTTGGTACCATCGTTAAAGATCAATCTATGGCAATGTATCTATTTCTGGAGTCTGTTCAATTCCATTGATCTCTGTGTCTGTCCTGAGGCTAATACTACATTTGTTTTGATTTGGTTTTTCTTTTTCTTTTGTGTGTGCATGTATGTGTAATATGTATACTAGTATATATGTGTGCATGCATGTTGAAGCCCTAGGTCGATGTCGGTGTCTTCCTCAAGGGCTCACTATTTCATTTACTGAGGCAAGATCTCTTGCTGAACTCAGAACTCGCCAATTCTGCCTAGTCTAGCTCAGCCAGCTTGCCTCATGGATCCCTGTCTCTGCCACCCAAGTGCTAGAATGACAGGCATGTACCAGCCCTGGTTTATACAGTGGCAGGCAGTGGGTAGGCATACTGTTCTGGAATCAGAAAGTGCAAGTTAGGCCCAGTGGGTAGGATGACCTCAATTCAATCTTTAGAGTCCACAAGTAAGAGGAGAGAAGTCACTTCCACAATTTGTCCTCTGATTTCCACGTGCTTCATGGTACATTCGCACCAATCTCCTCCCTGCTCTCTCCTCCTCCCCACCCTATGTACATGCACATGCACATACACAAGCAAATAAGCAAATGTAAAACAGAAGCATGTGTTTTCAGACTTTGATTATTTAGGCTGTGGTTTTGGTTCATTTCAGATGCTGTGCTGAAACACCTGACAAAAGCCCTTCTGGGGAGGAGGGCCTTGTCTGACTTATGATTCCAGGTCACAGTTTGACCTGGAATGAAACCCATCATTTCAGGGAAGTCAAGGCAGTCAGAACTTGAAGCAGCCAGTCATATCTATAGTCAGGAGCAAAGAGAAAAGGATGATCCATGGCAACTGCTCCACTCTTCCTCAGCTCTTATGCAGTCCAGATTCCAAACCCAGGAAATAGCATGTCCCATTTTCAGCCTGGGTCTTCCCACATCAATTAATATAACCAAGAGAACCCCCAGACATGGCCACAGTTCAGCCTGACTCTCTTCTCAAGTGATTCAAGACTGTCAGGTTGGCAATTATAGCAAACCGTTGCAAGGTGCCTTGATGTTCCTTATGAACTTTTAGGACCTCCTTGCCATTTCTGAAGAATGACAGCTGCAATCGTGACAGGCTGGTTTCGATTCTGTAGGACACTTTATCGTGCGTATCATATCGTTCTTCCTGGCTGTGAACATGGACTATCTGTTCAATACTTTAGCTTTCTTTTAATTTCATTCAACAATAATTTGTAGTTTTCAGTGTGCAAGGTTTTCTTTTGCTTGCTTGTTTGCTATTGTTGTTGTTTGTGTTAACAGAGTCTCTCTACATAGTCCTGGCTATCTCTGGAACTAGTTAGATGGAGCTGGCCTTAAACCCACAGAGATTTGCCTGCCTTTGCCTCCCAAGTGCTGGTTATTAAAGGCCTGCACCTCCATACTCAATACAGTGTGCAAGTCTTATAGACCAGTTTTGGTTAAAAGTATGTTTTCCGCCCCCTCCCACTCTCTTTAAATAGTGCTACAACTAGAACTGTTTTGTTTTGTTTTTTCTTGCTTTTTCGAGACAGGGTTTCTCTGTGTAGCCCCGGCTGTCCTGGAACTCACTCTGTAGACCAGGCTGGCCTCGAACTCAGAAATCCGCCTGCCTCTGCCTCCCAAGTTCTGAGATTAAAGGTGTGTGCCACCACTGCCCGGCTAGAACTGTTTTCATTGACTTCACCTTTGAAGTCTTGCTAGAAGATGGAAATGTAAGTGCTCTGTAACCATGCTTGTTTGTCGGTGTCATGTTTTTGGTGTACTAAGTCTTGTGCACACTAGCCAAACTAAGTTTTACTGTGCTGTATCACAAACCCTTGGTATCATGAGACAAAGTATGTAGGCCAGGCTGGACTTGAATTTGTGATCCTCTTCCCTTGTGCCACCACTTAAAGCAACAACTGATTTTTTTCTTCTTTTGCTTTTCCTCCTCCCCTGCTCCCCATTGAAACAGGTTTCTTTGTGTAGATCAGGCTGGTCTCCAACTCAGAGATCCATCTGCCTCTGCCTCCCAAGTGCTGGGATTAAAGGTATGCAGGGACTGATTTTTATTTGTTTGTTTGCAATCGCTATACTCCCTCAGGCAGCTGCTACTGATCCAAAGAACCTCCAATTTACCATCTCCAAGGAGTAATTTCCAGTTTTAGGTAGGATTCAGACAGGTCAACTGCCTGGTGGTATGGTGGGAACAGACTCAGGGATGCAATTGCTTCCCAGTTTGCTTGGAACCAGTGCTCTACACTGAGGCCTTCACTGCCAATGCAGAGGTCTGCTGCTGCCAAGTCCCAGCAGTCTGCTTCCCGGTTCTATCTGTTAGTCTGTTGATGCTCATCTCCTGATGGGCAGATTTATCTAGGTGCTCCTTGCAGCTCTTACAGCTCTTGCTTTAAATATTTTATTAGGTATCTATTAATTTAGAATATTATTTATCCGATGAATTTAACTTCTATTTTTAAAATTCTTACATGTATTTGGCATATAACATATATCATGCATATAATGAATTTCAGTCAGTTTCACCTCATTCGCCTCTTTCATGCCCCTCTTTCTTCTTCTCAGCAAGTTGCTATGCTACTTCCACGTCTTCTTTCTTATCTGTGACCCACTGTGTATAGTTAGGGTTGCTTGCATGAGCACTGGTGGGAGGCTACTTACTGGGGTAAGAGCAACTTATCAGTGCTTACACTACTGAAGAAAATCACTCCTATCTCCCCCCAGCAACTATCAGCTGCCAGTAGCCCATCAGGGACAGGTGGGAGCTCACGAGTACTTCCACCATCCAGGATGAAACGTTGAAAGGCCCACTCTTGGGTAGTTTGTGGGTACAAAAGCTGTGTCATGTCCAGAAGACGAAGGTTCGCAGGGCTCCTCTCTATCTCTTTCATCTGGATGCACCTTCCAGAGATTCAATTCTCTCTCTTGCTGAGTCTATTTTGTTTTTTTAACCTCTTATTTTGAAAACATTCATTTGGCCATTGAAGTTTTTTTCTGTTCTCCTTAATGATCTCATGCTGCTTATTAGCCTTACATTTCCTGCTTTGGAGCCCTAAGACAGCCAAATCCATTTGCAGGTTACTTCTGCTGAATCTCACTTATTGGAACTAGCATCATTTTTATGCTGGTGATCTCTGATTGACAGCTCTTTGGTCAATGTTGACTAATGGGAGCCCTGCAGGAATAGATTCAGATACTTTCATCCATAGATTCACACACAGTTCTGTCAAAGGATGTCATCAACATGGAATATTTTGGCTCTCCTAGGTTCATGTAGTTGCTCCACAGTCATCCCCCCACCTTCCCTGCTGGTCCTCCTCCTGCTTTGTCCTTCATCTCCTTTGTAAGGAAAGAAATCTTGGCAGCCAGCAAGGCCTCAAAGAATCATGGCATCTCTCTGGGATTTGTACAGAGTCACATTATGTTGCCCAAGCTGCTCTTCAACGCTGGGCTTAAGTCATCATCCTGTCTCAGGTAGCTGGAGTCACAGATGAGCCCTACCATGCCTGGATTAGGGTATTCATTTTCAGTAACAGAAGGGTTCCTCATTGCTTCAAGTCCAGCACATCGTGAGGAGCATAAATGCCCCAGTGCATTCCACCTAGGATCTTCCTGGGTTTTGAGTCAGTCTTTCACGAAGCCCAGGCTGACCTTAGACTCACTATGTAACCAAAGCTGATCTTGAAGAACTCCAGATCTTCCCGCTGCTACCTCCCAAGTGCTGGGATCGCAGGGCTACATCCCCCTTAGAGTCACCCCTTTGACTGACATGGAAATCCAGTCATATCACCCATCTACTCAAACCTACGGATGACTTCCCTTGTCCTTATGTGCAAACTCTAAACTCAGGATACAAAGCTTCCTGCCCCACCTCCCATGATATGGTTGGTCCCTAATTCTCACATTAGCCTATATCTTCCAATGATTGCCTTCCCCCTCCTAACCCCTCACCCAGGATCATAGGTCCAGGCTAGGAGTTGCTGGGTGAGTTTCCAGAGTGTCCCATACTTCCCTTATTTGAGTGCCTTTCACTCAGTGTCAGAATCAGCTGTCTGAATCTCATCCCTTACACACCAGCACCTCCCAAGCTGAATTTCCTGAATGGAGAGATGACCGAATGGGCATCTGCTGTGCTCCCACTGTTTTCTTGTTAATTCCTGTGAATTCTTGATATGTTAAAGATGTGGCCCCTTTGGCATTGGCTGAGCATGGTGTTCTAGCTTATTTGCCTTATAATTTTTGTTCTGGATGATGAGGGTGAGGGAGAGGGCTTGGAAAAGTTTTCAGTGTTAATATAAACAGATCAGTTGATTATCTTCTGTTTCTATCCTGGCCAATGCTTCAAGAGTGACCAAGTCTCCCTCACTGGAGATGCAGTATTTTCTGCTGCCAGCCCCATGCCACTCTCTTGCGAATGGAATGAATGAATGAGTGAATAAATGGATGGGTGAATGAATGAGACAAATGTTAACAGTGCTCCTAGAGCATTTAGAATGGACTCCACATTCTTCAGCTTGGCCTCTGAGGCTCCAAGCCTTACACTCTCTTCCCAGACTTTTCTGGATGATCCCCCATTCGCCCCCAAGCTCCAGTCGAGTTGAAGGAGCTGCCTCTCTCTGGGTGTGTCTGCTTTGGCCACTCCCAAACCTGTTGGTCCCTCTGCCTAAAATGCCCCATTTCTACTTTAACTATTGCATACCTCTCCAGCTCCACTGTTTCCAAAAAGCCTCATGTTCAGCGCTCAGGAGTTGGAGACAGGACTGTGGCCAAGAGATTGAGGCCAGCCAGGTTCCCTAGTAAGACCCTGTTCCAGAAAAGCAAGAAATTTGGGTAGATGAGACGGCTTAGTGGGTTAAGGTTGCTTGCTAATAAGCCTGAAAACCTGAGTTCAATTCCTGGGACACACAGGTGGAAGGGGAGAATCGACTTTTGAAAGTAGTTCTCTGACATGTATGCAGTGGCCTATGCATGTCCCCTCCAAACTTAAATAAATGTGAGAACAAAACAAACAAACAAACAAACAAACAAACAGACAGGGCTTGGGATGTAGCTCAGTTGGTAGAGGGCTCACCCAACATACATGAAGCCCTAAATTAAATTCTCAGCACACACAAACTGGGTTTGGTGGCATATGCCTGCTGCAATCCCAGTACTGCAGGGATTCAAGGTCATCCTCAGCTACCTAGCTAGTTGGAGGCTAGCCTAGGCTGCGTAAGACTTTTCTCAAAAGCATACAAACCTCACTGATCCCTCTTTCTGGAAAGGTGAACAGTGGAGAGATTGAGAAAGTGAGATTGGAAGTCAGACCCAAGGTTGGCCATAACCTTTAGCCTCCCACGGTCTTCATCCCAACCTCTTTCTCCTGTAAAAGATGAAACCCAGGTCTCATGCTTGCTAGGCAGGTTCTAGGCCATGGAGCTATGTCCCCAGATCCCAGGTCCCCTCTTTAAGATAAGGACCTTAGTCAGGCAGTGGTGGAATACGCCTTTAATCCAAGCATTCAGGAGGCAGAGGCAAGCGGATCTCTGGGAGTTTGAGGCCAGTCTAGTCCATAGAGTGAGTTCTACGATAGCTAGGGCTACACAGAGAAACCCTGTCTTGAAAAACAAAAACAAAAACAAAAAATAAAATAAAATAAAATAAAACAGGAACAGAAAGCAACAAGGACCACATTAAATGGGTGTGACATCTTATGTTAGCAGGTCAGTGCTGAGCTCCACACTCCTTCATATGGAGGCTTCCACTCCAGTCATATTTTCTCATAATTGTGTTGGTCCCTGAAGGTCTGAATGGCTCTCAAACTCATGAGGTGGCTGAGCTTTCCCCGCTGGGCAGATTCGAGTGACCAAACAGGTTTCCTCTCTCTGAACCAGCCCAAGCCCCAGGGGCACCTGGATGCATTTTTGACACATCTATTTGGTGTGTGAAAATAGTTCCCTTCTTCCTCTCGTCCTGCCTGAGCAACAGTGGCTTCCTCACTCTCTAATTCAATCTCCAATGAGGTCCACCAATACCCAATGCCCACAGACATCAGTAACCCCAATACAATGAGGAATTAGATAAGCAGTTCTCAGTCTATGGGTTGAGATCCCACAGAGGTCAAATATCAGATATCCTGCATATTACATATTTACACTATGACTCACTACAGTAGCAAAATTATAGTTATAAAGTAGCAATGAAATAATTTTATGGTTGGGGGCACCACACCACAAGGAGCTGTAGTAAAGGGTCACAACATTAGGAACTTTGAGAACCACTGAGTTAAGTGAAAGATAACCCTACTCCATTTTAACAGGGGTAAACTGAGTCTCAAACTAGCATTGCTATAGTTGGGTCTGGAGCTTATATGTTTTTGATGCCAGAGAAAAGGATTTTCCCATGAGGTCCTAAGGGTGGAGAATACTAGGGAGAGGACAAAGTCTGAACACAGAGTAGTCCGAGCCTCTCCCTTGGTCTATGAAGTAGCTGATGGCACACTCTCAGAGGCCATGCTGGCACACTGTTGTTTTGTGACCATATACAGATCGCCGTATACCAGAGGCCATCTCGCCTGAGTGTTCTGAGGGAGAGCAAAGATGATATGTGACTCCGAGCCTGAGGGTAAGGGCTCCCTGGACCACAAGAAGTTCGAGTTTAGCATCCGGAGGTCTGGTTTAGTTTTAGGTCTTAAGTCAGCATGCGGTGTCCATTTAGACAAACACACCTGCCCCTAGCACACCAAGTGTCCTAGCAATAAAATGGAGTCTGTGGAATGGAAAGATCTATGCTAGCATGATCTTCACATTCTTAGAATTCTCCAAGAGCTGTTCCTCACCCAGCCCTGCCTGAGCCCAGACTGTCCCCAGGGTCTGACTTCATCATTGGCCTGACCAAGTCTTTGACACCATACAGCTGCCCCCACCAGCCATCCGGTCTTTCTGTAGAATCCTGGACAGACTTCAGAGCCACGTAGAACAGGGGCTGCAGGCAATCTTCTCTGTCAGACCCCGGGGGAAACTGGGAGTGGGGTGTCCAGGCCTGTGTTTGAACGCCCCAGTCGCTTCCCTCTCCCTCCCTGGAGCCAGCATCCTTTCCTCCCTCCCTGGTGAAATCTGAGCTCAGGGATCCAGGGAGAATTCTGGCAGCAGAACATTCCATCCAGTTGTCCAAACACTGCACAGCTGGCGGAGGGAGGGGCAGCCAGAGGAGCGGGTCCAGAGCCCAGAGGTTGTGTTGTTTTCATGGAAATGAGGGAGACCTTGCTGGGGGAGTAGGGGCAGCCAGTGGGTTTAAACTCTGGTTGCCTGGAAAGGATCATAGGACAAGGAAGACAAAGTTGTCCCCTCTGTTCACCTTGTCTGGGGCCTGCTTGCCCAAGGTCATCTTGTGGAGTGCCTGCAAAAGTAGATTCATCTACCTCAGAGCCTGCCCAGCCAGGTCTGGGCAGCTACCTCTCGCCTTGGGAGTCTCCTCCTCGTGACCAGACTCCAGGCTCAACCTCAAGCAATAGGGGGAGGGCAGGCAGGGATGAGTATGAATAGAATAGCAAGCCCCAAGAGAGACGCTAGACAACAGCTCTGTTGCCAGCTGGCCCATTCCCAACTGTCTCCCAGTACCCTCATCAGTGACCCTGAATGACTTTTCAAGCCTCAGTTTCCTGATTTGCAAGAGGAGAGGGTTGACCCCTTATTAAGTGGTAGAGGCCTTCACAGATCCTCCCTTCTAAGCAGATGGCCAGAAAGTAGCTCTTTTTTTGGGGAGGGGGAGGTAAGGTTCTCAGTACTTCTGACTCAGTTTCCCCACTGAGCAACCCCCAATGCCTTTTACCACCATCCAGGTCCGCTTGCGTCAGGGTGGTAGGAGATGCACCCCCTCTCTGCACATCCTGTTTTCTGCTAATGGTTTCCAGGTGAGCCCTCGGTTGCCCTGCAGAGGAAGGTGGAGGCACTAGAGAATTTAGTAGGGGATGATCGAAGAGCAAAAACAGGAAGGGGGTGGGAGCAGGCCATGGAAAATTCACAGCCAGGAAACCCTCCGACAGCATCTGGCTTGCATTAGGCTAGGCAGGCTTCACAGCCCAGAGCTCAGCAGAGATACTGTTATCCACTGGCCAGCGGGCTGGGAGGGGTGTGGTGCTGGTGGGGAGGGACTCCCAAGGACCCAAAGGCTGACCTGAAACAATAGTGATAGTAGAGGAGAAGGGGGTTAGGAGGTGCGCCTGTGACACCAGGGCAGACAGACCTTCCTTAAAGGTTGCTGTCTTCCAAAGGGGAGAATAGTTCCTATTTTATAGATGAGGGGCTGCCTCCCCCCCAGAGGTCAAGTGACTTGTCCAAGTTCACACAGCCAAGGAGGAAATCTTTTCCTTTTCGAAGGCACAAAATGGGATGGAAGTTGAAGTTAGTGTGAAGAGTGGGTATGTGTGTAGCTCAGTAGTTATCTTGCATGCGCAAGGCTCTGGCATTTCAATCTCCCTCACCACCATAACTACCCTGCTCAGGAAAAAAGAAAATGTGAGGAACTAC